>CM021103.1:280260359-280403009 GCA_007115665.2 Sequoiadendron giganteum
TTCTTTTCTTACATTGATAGGATCCACTTTATTCATAGACTTGTTCTTTTGTTCTAGATTAGGTTTCTTCCAAATTTTGCTCCTACAAAATTGTGAGATATGTCTTAGTTTGTTGCAAGTGTAGTACACAACATATCTTTGATCAAATTGATTTTCTTTCATCCTTGATCTACACTGATTAGCCTTATGTTTGAAGATATTGCATGTGTAATAGTATCCTTGAAAAGACTGAATCCTTCTACTAGCATCAAACCTATTCAACATTATCTAGCTTCTACATTTGGTAGCTCTATGTTCAAATGTATTGCAAGCAAAGCATTGTCCAACAAAGAATCCAACATTTTGACTCATTATGTTCTATTCCATTCTACTTCTACACTCTATTGCTTTGTGATCAAATTTATGGCATGAGAAACAAAAACCATTAAAAGATGGGTACCTTTGAGCATTAGGTTGTCGAATAGGAATCCTTCTGGTATTTCTTCTTTGGTTCTTTATTTTATGAATATTGCCTTGAAACTTCCTTTGATTATCCACTTTTATGAAAATCAATTTTTTCTTTGAGCTTTGACTTTCTTCAAGTCCTAGACCACTTTTATCCTTAGAATTTTTTTAAAATTCAATCAACTCATTAATCCTTGTAGAGCTTGTTTTGAATCTTTCTTCATGAGATTTTTCTTTTTCTAGATTAGGTCTTAGGGTTACCACTTCTTGTTCAAGCTTTTAACATTCATCAATTTTATTATGAATCTCAGCTTTCTGAAATTCCTCAATTCATTTCTTCTCTTCTACTTTCTCTTGTTTGTTTTTATGGTAACCAAGCTGATCTTCAAAATTACCTATGGATATTACCATTTCTAATAATTAGAAATCTAAAGGGATTATCCAACGAACGAGTAAAATCTGCAAAAATTCTACTCCTACACTTCAGGCTCTATGAAACCCAAGAGGGTGATTGAACAATGTATATTCAAGAATTAATATTACCAATATGTAAATAAATTTCCAACATAGATGCCTCTCATATAACCACTCAACAACATAATCTATTGAAAAATTAGGCAAGTCTTTTAACAAAATACTACACTTAGAGCATGAGAACAATGAAACTCAACATAAATACAATAGTAATTCATTTGAAAGATTTGTAAATAAAGAGTGATTTTCTAATGATTGACCAATAACTTATCCTAAAAATGGAGTGAACAACAACCTATAAAACTTGATAAAAATCCTTCATATAGAAATATAAAAGCTTCAAGAAACACTGCATTACAATACTCCCACATTACATTCTAAACCACCACTTCTTTAGATATCCTAGCATATAAATTATATGAATCAATAACTTCGTTCAAGTGTTTATACTAGTTCATTGAACTAAATAGCAAGAATAAAATCACACAACCATTGGAAACAATGGAGATGAATAAAATTATCCTTGATTAAATTATTCATGATTCATAAAACATATACAATGGAGAGAAGATCGTCATGAAATTAGCACCATTCTACTTTTTATTTAATATCTTTTTATCAAAATCACATACATTATTATAGACTCAGAACCTAAGACAAAAAGAAAATATTCACAAAATGCTCTGTATCCTTATACAATTCACTGTTTCAATTGCAATGCAACAAACCTGAATTTTTGGTCTTGAATTCCTTCTTATGGATGAAGGAGCAAAAAAATCTTTGGACTAGAAAGCACACATGTCATTTTTCTATAGGACCGCTATAACACATATTCACTTTTTTGTTACACTTGAGCACTCAGGTGGTGGGAATAAACATGAAGCAAAATTATTCTTCATTTTTTGCTAGAGATTCATTCCTACCATCAAAATGCATCTTTTTTTGTTACAACAGCCTCAAAATATCTCCCACGTGCTCAAAAGGTGTTTCCACAAGCAAACCCAGTTAGCAAAATTTAAAAATTTGAAAAGCATGTAAAAATATATAACTAGTTTATCCACATCAACACCAATGCGACAACCTTTCAGGCTATGGAGAAAAAAAATGTTTTGCAATACTTCATCAAAAGCCTTAGAATTTGTACTATTTTCAGGCTATGCATTTTTTTTCTCATGTCCATTATTTATCATCATCCTCTTACAAGCTTACTTAGTATATTTATCCAACCATGTGATGTATTATTTCTCATTTGGCCATTTCATATCCAGAAGCCTTTGCACCTTCACACTGTATTGAGTGTATTTAGTATCAAGTAGGGCCCTAGCCTCCTTGAAAAAATCATCCATCCTTGTTCCAATTTCCACCATTATATCAATATGTGGATTCAACATGGAGTAATCATTTGTAGTTAATGTCATCTTTGTTGAAGTTAGCTTCTCTCCTAGATCATGCCTCCATTCATTGAACAATTTTAGTTCACCCTTTTGGTTCAATATCCTAGGAATATGATGCTTCTCCATCTCTCTAAATGAATTTAACATACTTTGGAGTTGCATCCCTAACTTCCCATGAAATTTTTTTATTTCATTTTACCAAATCAATCACTTTCAATATTTCAAGGATGTTTGTAGGTGCCGCAATATCTTCTTTCATTTTAGACATCATCACTTTTAAAGCACTCACTCTAGTGCTCCACTTGCTCCACTCATTCTTGAAATCTTCTTGAACTTGTGAGTACTTTATGTTTACTTCATAGATGTTGTTGTAGGTATCCCATACATCATCTACCCTATTGACCAATTTGGTCACTCTATACCTTAATACATCTTCAAAAATGTTATCAGTCACCTTAACAGTTTCAAATTTGGCCTTCTTGGTGTTTTCCTTTTTTCCCTTTAAATGCTTATTTAAATCATCAATTATTAGAGCTAGGGTCTCAGAATCCTATGTAGACAAATCAAAATAAGAAGAGGCAGGTGTAGAGACCTTTTTTACTGATTGACTAGCTCAGAGAGTGGCTCTCATTCTATTGATTTCATCTAGGGCTTTGTTATACTCCTTTACCAAGGAATCATATTTCTTCTAATTTATTTGTCCAATGTCTACACTGAGAATTGCAGCATGGTTAGTCAATTTAGCATTCTAGAAAGGTGTTATATTTGTGGCCCTTTCTACCACCAAAGAACCCATGATCTCTTTAATAGGCCTAACCACCTCATGCTTTCCAATATTAGGTGTCTATATCTACATCCAAACACTTTATATTCAATCTATTCCTTTGATATTGAAGCCTGAGGATCTCTTCTTATAGCATCAAGTGCAATAGATGAAGTGATAGTGCATCCTAGTAACAACATTAGTCCACTATCTATGACAATTTCTCTAGCTTCAACAGGGGTGATAGTTGCAATCTCAACCTTAATATTCTCCTCCTCTACCTTCTCATCCTCTTCTTGTTGAGAAGGATCAGCACTACCCCTAGCTTGTTCAAGCCTTTCTTTTATCTCTTTGATCCTTTTCTGAATCATGAATTCTTGAAATTCCTTAGATTGTACAAACTTATCATCCACAAGGATTTCATTACAATCCTCTAATCCTAGGATCATCATCATTTATCTCATCATAGTGCCACTAAATAATTTTGTATTAGGGAACCTTAGAATCAATAGTATCTTCAACATCATGGGGAGGTAACTTCTTCTCCACCTCCCCATCATCAGGCACATGTTCAACCATTTTCTCTACCTCAATTTCTTGGACATTCTCCTTTTGCACATTTGCAGGCTATTCTAGGATATCCATAGCTTGGGATTGTTGTGCTAAGAGAGCTTGTGCTTTCTTAGCAGCCTCTTTCACCTTTGATTTGAAGTCACCACTCTAGTAATCCTTTAACTTTGTAAAAGCTCTTTCAAAAGGATCTTCAATTTCATTGTAAGGACTTATGTAGAAGACATTATTACTTTTAATTCTCTCTTCAATATCCATTATGAATGACATTCCCTTTTCCTAGATATAATAGCCTCATCACTTGTCAAGTTCCTCAATACATCATCTAAATATAATAACTGATGACCAATCCTCGATAAAATTTTATCTCTTCTCCTTGTAGAAACAAAACCCTCTAGATCAAAAATCCCAACCTCAGTAATAGGTAGTCTGAGGTTATTCACCATGATTCCAAATTTCTCATACCCCTCCTAGGAAGTAACTACAAAATAGGCAAAAGAGCACTGAGGGTTTACAACACTACCCTTCCTAAGTTTCCTAAACATTTCATAATCCATAAAATCAATTTTCCACATCAACTCCATGAAGGCCAATCGATCAGAATCATACACAGGGAAGTGATGTGGTGCTGCCTTAGAGCCATAAGCTCTTATTAGAGTATACTCTAAGTGCATAAACCAATTTACCAATTATGTTTCTTGTTTAGCCCCATCACCTCTCTTGGATGCATAACTTCCTTGATTATCGAGGAAAGCCTATGAGTAGGTGCCACACATAAACTCTCTAGAATACCATACTTGATAATATTTGTAAACATTAAATTATTGGAATTGGGACAATCTTGGTCCCAAAAATATGTCCACATTTGAATAGGAAGAACATTATTTTCATTGTCCCTCATCCTCAATTTCAACTTTATTTTTCCAATTATAGTCACATTCAAATAGTAGCATATGCATCAATAGGAGATAATATGGAAAATGTAAAGGAAGGACCTCCTAATATAAATTTATGAAATCTTGATGCATCTGATCCACAACAAAAGAAGCATATTCGAAACCAGTGTTCTGATTGTGTCCCTGTATATCAGTAGCCATTACCAACAGGTCTGGAGCTATCCTTGCCTCAAAACCTCAAGCTAAAATTTGATTTACGTAATAATATGTATTCTTTAAATAATCCACAAACTCTTCACATTCAAAGGGCTCAATATCTTTGGTGAGAAATCTATCTTTGATTTTTCTATGCCGAACCACCAATCTATTTATCTATGCAAACTTGTTTCTCTCATATTCACCATATAGCTTAAGGGTATGTGCATGATCATGATGGGCCAAAAAGTAGTGATATGTAAGTGATATGATGGTCCATGTGGTTGACAGCCTTTTTTTTACCCAAATTTGATGAAACGAAAAGGGTTTTTAAAGGAGATTCTCAACTTTACACCAATATAGATTATGCTTTACTTTGAATTTAATAAATAATTAATATTCATTTTTTCTTTGAATTATAACTAAAGTCCTGATTGATAGGTTGATTAAAAAACATCTATATCTTTCAAACAGTATCACATTTTTTGAATCTAAAACATGCGCCACATTCTATGTTTTGCATAATTTAGGATTAAAAAAAAAATTGAATTTCATTAAGTGTTGACCAAGTTAAGGTGGCCATACATACAAGTTTTAATATTTTTAAAAAGTCATAATAAAAAATTCATAATTAACTATTTACTTGGAAAAAAAAAACAAAAAAATATGCATCACATTGGGACATGAGTCCTCTACTTTATCTCAAATATTTTTTAAAAAAAATATCATTTTATTGTGGTTAGGGTGGTCAAATAGACACCTACTTCTTATTTTTTCCCTGAAATTTAAGCACTACTGCATTGAAATTTCAAATTTTCACCAAATAGATATTTATTTTCTTTAAATAAACCAAGTAGTTCAGAAGCTACACTCAATTTTCTACAAATTATATTCTTACATATTTTTGAAATAATATAGATAGTTTATTCAAATTTTTATGTCAAGTTGTCTAACTCTGATTTTCTAAATTTGTATTGCCACTTAAGGGTCTATTTTTGCCATGATGATCCTACACATACCCTTAACTCACTTGATTTCCATAGTGAAATTAGGATTCAACCCAAATATTTCTATCATTTTATCCCTTGTTACTTCAAGGATTACATTTCCATCTTTAATTTTGATTTTCCTATCTGAAGCATTATAATGCTTGGCCAATTCCATCATTACATCCACCTCTACAAATAAATTGGGTACAATCAACATTCCAAGGTTGAGCCCCCATAAGTAACATGCTGGTTTTTTAGAATACCTCTTGTTAAAGGAATATGTGAACAACTGCCACCCACTCTAGGGATGAGACAACTCTCCAATTTCACCAGCAATGTCAATTAGTTTGTTCATCACAACAACATTGCTTGTGGATCTCTTACCAATTCGTGACCCACCCACTTTTACTTCTCCAATGGGACTCTCCATAAATCTCTCCTGAGTATTCTTTGCACCTTTTGACATTGTAGACACAACAGGGGTGCTCAGTATAGGTTTTTTCACTATAGTTGGCTTTGTCTTGCCCTTGGATGAAACATCTTAAGTTTTGAGCCTTTTAACTCTCTTCTTCTTTGGTTTTCTCTCATGCTTAACACTGGATTCACTGGGCTCTAGTTCACTCATATTTGCAGAGTGATAGGACTAGGGTTTACAATACTCTTAATTGAAAAGACTCACTTGATTTTTTTAAGACCTTGGGTACAAATTGCAAAGCCAAACAATCCCAAACCCACAATAACATATATATTACCCTAATTGAAGTATGCCAAACTAAATAAATTATAAGAAAATTATCTCTCAATTTCTTATGAAAATTCAGGAAGCATAATTTAGCACTTTCGACATGAAGAGATATTCAATTTCCTTACCTAAGTGAGTGATTGACACCAATGCTGCTATAATTTCCTTGTTGGGGTTCTTCACACTATTTCTTTAGCTTCATGCTTTCTTCTTCACTCCTTAATAGCTCTAAGTCTGTAGCAAACAAACCAGCCACCTTATTTTTGGTCGAGAAGTAGAATGTATCACAATAAATGTTTGATAGAAATATCATGTGAGCAAATCAAAATTTAGTCATTCATATTTAAAACCGGGCTGTAGATCATTGTGTTTTAAAAATGCATCAATGGTTCTCCTCCACCTCATTGCTTTCTTTTTTGTCTTGAACGATGCCCATCAGGTGATACCACATTATCCTTTATGTGGAAGGCATTGCTCATTGCTGATATATTTCATCATTCACAAGTCTCATCAGTGATGTGGCCATCCATGAGATGAAATATCAACCATCAAATCAAAGACCCATCCTTGATTATGTTCCTCTTCTCCATCGTGCATCACCAATGCATCCTTCATTCCTCAGATCACATCAACGACAGGTTAAGAGGATCAAAACACATGCACCTACATGAAAAATAAATGGCACAATATACATAACTCCTAAGAGAACTTCAAATTAGTGAAGGAAAGCTTGAGATAAAGACTTTATCGCTCATCACCCTTTTGAAAAGAATAATCTAACACTTATCCATAATGAGCGATGGAACAAACATTGAAGAGCCTCGAAGTCGTCGCTCATCGCCCATTAGAAACTAAAACCTTAGAATGGATCTGCAATGAGTGAAGAAAGAAAAACGAGCACAAAAGGTTATCATGTATCACTAATATAGATTGCCAAGTATATAAGAAATTAGTAATATCAAAGGAGCTACTGATAACATAGTCCATCACACATTTTGAATTCAACTTTGGATATTTAAAACAAATTTGTGTTGCATGAAATTAAAGAAAACACCGCTCATCACTCATCGCTCATCACTCATTTGAGCTTACAAACTTAAAATGGATCAGAAATGAGCGATACATGACTTAAGTAAAGACAATTAACATGTGCTCATAAGTTGTTCTAAAAAGGGGGAACCGCCTAAGTTGATGAATAAAAGGTCTCAAGGAATTAAGACATAATACTTCAAAGGATGTAAAGGCCAAAAAAGGATTTTTAACAAACCTTTCAAAATATTAGAGTGTCGGACCTAGGTATAAGGGGTCGATTACCCCGCAAGAGTTAATGGCTCAAGATTTTTAAGACAACCAAAAATGGGCAATAGCAATTCAACGATGAGTTAGAACCATGGATAGGACACAAGCTTGAGGATTATTGAGGAAGGGTTTAAGGAAACATAAAACTTCATAACAACAGCAATGGATAAACCCTAAGCTCAAAGGACAGACACATCAAAAAATTTGCAGGATGACTAATCAAACCAAAACAAAATTCAAGGGTTCCATCAGTACCTTCAGTCCAATATTCCATTATTTCATCCCCAAAATTTTTCACCTCCATTGAAGGCCATTTAAAGGAGGTCATAAATAAGGCATGGGAAAAGGTATCGTAAAATACAATCCCCCAACCCATGGGTACTATTCCTAGGGATTTTAAAACACAATAAATGACTAAATTATGACCTTTTTAACTAGTGATTTTTTAGTAGCTAATATTCATCAATTGGCTAATAGTTAAAATTTGGGAATCCAAAATTGGCTAATAGTTTGAGCTATAATGTGACTTGAATTGCCACATTTTTATAAAATGTTAGTATAGTCTTATTTAAATCGCCAAAGAAATTATTTTATTAAAAAATTTAACTAAAACATTTGCCACAATATTCGATACATTAGTAGATTAGATTCACCTAAATTTTATACATTATTGTAATAATCTATATTAATTCACCAATAGAATATCATAATCATTATTTGTTTTAGGACCATATTTATAATATTTATTTTCTACCATTTATTTATAATATAATCTAATGGCCCTTGTTGTATTACTTGAGGTAAAATGTACCCATGTTCTATAATGCTCATGGGGCCCATAATTTTTTGTCTTATGAGCATTATAAATTGTGGGTACATTTTACCCTTGAGAGTATAATTAGGGTCATTAGATCAATGATCTAAAAGTGAATTTTTAGCCCCAAGAGAATTAAAGATCGTGGGTACATTTTACCTTGTAGAATACAATGAGAGTCATTATATTATATTTTAAAACAATGAAGGAAAGTAAATATTATTGGCTACCCCTTAAACCCATTAGTAATTTCCACCCTTGGGACCCTACCTTTCCATGAGAATTATTTTTTGATTAGATGGATTCAAAATCTTGATTAATGCATTTTCCTATTCTTTTTCAAGATTCAACAATATCTTTTAGAAAATTTTAGTGATGTAAAACAAATCACCACCAAAATTAATAATTTTTTTATAAAAAAGAAAGATTCACCAATAGAAATTAGTATTTTCTTCTAAAATAGAAAGATTCGCTAGTTTTTAATATCTTTTTTTTAGGGAGATTTCTTAAAGTTATCACTATTTTTTGACCCTCATAAAGTCACTTATAAACATGCATATGAAAATTACCTTTCTACACCCCACTTGCAACTTAATTGGTATGAATCTAAATTTAATTCAAGCATATACTACATATCATATAAACACTACATTACACATTAACCATATACCTCAATTCCCTAAATATTCCTAGATTCTAAGGTAATATTTAAAACTAAAAATAACTAAGCCACCACCACTATAATTAATGCTTAATGCTAACCCCACATTGATCCACTTCTCATTATGTGTGATCATATTCAAAAACTTCAACTAAGTGACATGTTGACAAGGGTTTGAAAATTGACTCTCCCTTCTTCCTAATGGCACTCATCTCTTAGGCATTTTCTTAACACATGGTGTAGGGAGTCACCTACTTTTTTTTTAATAAGATTCAATTCAACAAGTCTGTGCATAGAAATATATCCATCTATATCATCTTTATCTCCTTCAATGTAGAATAAGAATCTGAATCTATATCTAATAATAAAAAAATCCAACCTTAACCTAATTATTCAATTGTATTATCCAATGGATTCTTGAACAATTATTTATTACTAAATATCCTTATGCAACTAGATAAAAAAATCATATAGCTTACCTTGTTAGCTTACCTTAAGCATCCTTATTGTCGGAACTAGAGTTGTTCCAGTTTACCATCAACAATGTTAGGAATTTATTTTGTTGAATTTCTTCACAATCTACAAGGGTCCTATTTTATCCCCCAACAATTACCCCTTTCCATAGAACATAAACATATTAACGTATCAGTTTTACTAAATTACATTTAATTTTTCTCATATCAATTTAAATCTTCTTATCTTTTGATGTTTGTAAGAAATCTAAATTTCATACACTTCTCACACTATCCTAATGAACTTTTGAATCACATTTAGCAAGATACATTTACTAAAATCATCCTTTAACTATGTATTGGAAAAATAAAAAAATTAATTATGTAGTTGAGTGAAATTATTGGCATTCTCCTATACTTCAAAACTTGAATATAATTCTCTCACTTACACACAACTCATTTAATCATAATATTTCAAGATAGTAAAAAGTAGAGATTAAATCATTTTATCTATCAACATTTTCAATATTATATTGTTTAAACAATTTCGATCAAGGTATTGAATAAACTCATTAATATAACATAATTGAATCTATTAAAAGGTCACAATAGTCATACATGGGGTTGGGCCTCAAAAAATACAAAAGTAAATAATTGAAGGATACAAATAAACAAAACAAAAAAATAAGTCTTACTTACCAATTCCACTACAAGCATTAAATTGGGCTTATTGTAGGGATTTTGTCATTAATGAATGTGAAAGTAACTTAGTAACACAACAGGGTCTTGAGAGCTTTGGTGGAAAAAATGGATAACACTCAAAAAGGTCTTTTGATTGTGGATCTGGATGTTGAGAAGAACAAAAACAAGGCAGGGGAATTGGGCCCTTTAAAGAGAACCGGAGCCAACATGAAGAGAAGACTAAATTCGACACCACTGGAGACCCAGGATCTAAAGATGGTGGCTTAGGATTTGGACATCATGGAAATGGAAGTGGTGGAGACCTTAAAGTCTCTAGGTTAGGTTTGGTTATGTTTTTGTTGTCGTTGGTTTTTTGTTGTCCTTTTGTTGGTGGTTGTTGTTCTTTCCTATTTATCTATGGTGTTCAGTGTATCTTTTCCTGGACTTTCTTTTGATCTATCTTTTATTGGTTTGTAAGCTTTTTGGTTTCGGGTCCCTATAAAACCCATTTTTTCCTCAATCAAAAACTTAGTAACACAACACTTTATTTTTTCAATAATATATTTCAATAGAATTCACATGCATTATTATTTTATTGATGCAAATAATAAGCAGATGAAAGCATTTATAGAAATTTAGAGCAATAAATTGGATGAATGAAGATAAGATCAAAGATAAGGAGTTAATCAGATTTTTTGTGGATTCAACTCAAGGAAATAAAGAAGAAAATTTAACTAAAAATTGAATATTATCATTTCAAGCTCCTAGGAAGATAATAATTGAATATTTAACTTATTAAATAGACAAATGAGAAGAATAATTTTTTTATTCAAAGATGAAGTTAACTCATGATGCGAGAAATATAGATCTAATTTAGTTGTTAAAAATAGACAATTATCTCTAAATTTAAATTAAATAATATAATATTATTTAATTAATGGGTAAATTAATATTGGAAAATAGCTAATAAATAATATGGTAAATGAAAATAATTAATTAATAATAAATAAATTATAAGATTAATAAATGATGTGATAAATATTATTTTAAGGTTATGATAACAATTAATGTTTGATAGTTAGGAGAATATTTTCAGTGTCTATATTTTATTCCTCTTTTAGATAATGTTTGAAGTCATATTGTTTTAAAAAAAAGGTAGCTAAGAATAAAAATTAGAAGACATGAAAGAAAATGATGATTTGACTTAGCTAGGTAGGAAATCACAATTTGAAAAAGTGAGATGACTAGTGATGCTGCCTCAAGAGATTATCCATGCAAAATATGCATGAGTAACCTCTTGAAATAAAATATGTGAAGAAATTAAAATGAAGGATGAAAAATAATAGAAGAAAAATATTAAAATATGGATGCAAAAATATGATTATTTGATAAAATTATGATGATGGGTGTACCATGATGATGTTTAATTTTGATTTTGAGTTTAAAAACCATTATTTAATATAGAAATGGATTGTATGATTTAGGGTACATAAGACTAAGGTGACAATATATCCAATGCATGGAGTAACTTACAAATAAACAATAGAAAAGAGGATGCCCCAATACTCATTGGGCATATTATGCTATTGGCTGATCCATAATAAGATGGAAAATAAACATAAGGAATTCCCTATATATCATAAGGTACTTGACCTTGGTGGGTTCAGTGCTTGAACAACCATCAAACATGATGGACATAAAAATAGGTCTTTCCCCAATGTATAACTTTCAAACCACATCATGATATAAAATGATTATGAAAATCTTGAGGAGAAAAAAATATGAGAAAATAATTAAAGACAGTTTCAGATCATCTTTGGTTTAGGGAAAGAAGCATCCCATTTAAAGAAAGTGATAAATGAAATGAATATTTCACAATAGAAAAGTATTGTGATGATTACATGCTATCAAGGTTGATGTATATTTCTACGATTTTTCATTTAAAGTGTATGTTTCAAGTTTGTTATTTGAAGGAATAAATGTGTAGACATGCAAAATTAACATCATATTTAATCAAATTCTCCTTAATTAAATAAATCATTTTTATTTGATTATCTTCTAAAGTTTCTTCATTTAATTAAATCAAATTTATTTAATTAAATGGCCAATATCCATTATTTCTTCTCATTTTGATTTATTTTAATCCAAAAGTCTAAATCAAAATGTCACAATCACCTTATCCCCTCTTAAGTTAACTAAATCATGATTAATGTTAATCTTGATGCAAGTCACATCCTCTAGTTTTTCCCAATTTCACAAATAAATCATTTAATTGATTTATTAAATCTTCTAATTTCCCTCAACATGGAGAATAATAGGGAATATTCCTCCAATTTGAATTTCCCTCTCAAATTAATTGTCCCTTCCAACATAACATTAAATCCCCTTTTACATGTCCCCCACTTGGAAATTTAAACCCCTTCTTCTCCCTCCAACAAGTCAAATTTTAAATTTGAAAAGGCCACCTAATGTCATTTATTGGCACATTCACCAAAACTTTTACAACCTTGTCCCATTCACATGGTGACAAGTGGATTCTTCCTATTGGTTCAAAATTAGTCCCACACTCCTCCACTTTTCCTCTTCTCTCTTCAATCTCACCTATAGATTCAAGGGGATTTCTCCTTCATTTCCATCTACCATTTGAGCATTCTTACTATAGGCAACTTGAGTTAACCTTATCACTTTGTCTATCAACATTTTAGATTATCTAGGATTGGGAGAGGGCTCCTTTACATGTCAAAGGTGAACCAATCCACTATGGAATAGGTATGCACTATGTTTCTTTGCATGCCTTCATTTGGCTTGTTTCATCTCTTGATTGCATTATGAAGCTTGGTGTATTATTTCATAGGGATGTTAGATTATATTTTATTTACTAACTATACTAATGTGTGGAGTAGTTTAAGTATGATTACAAATTTTCTAACATCATGCATATTGCGCTAGAAGGATGGCTACCTTTGTATTTTATTGTTGCAAGTTTTTAACATTTCATCTTCAGATTTTTTACGTTTTGTTTACAGGTTTTTTGAAAATTACAGGAATATGGGTTTTTGCATTCATGTATGAGTTTCATATCCACATATTCACATCCATTTTTCTTTAGATGTTCCCATTTTAAATATGATATTTTTCATTTTTTGCATACATGGATTATATAGTGTGTTCATGTCTGTGAGTTTCTGATAAAAGTTCATGCTTGCATAGGTTTCTGACTTGTCTCTCGAAATACATGAGCTTAATCATGGTACCATTTGAATTTGATAAATAATGAATATGATTCTTTGATTTTTGATATGATATGTCTGTATTTGGTAAGTATGTGCCTCTGATATGCAAGCTCATCTCTATAGTGAGAAATGATTTCTCCATATGCCTTTGATAGCAGGTTTATCTCTATATGCCTCTGATAAAAATGTGTCTGAGAAAAAATATAGTATTTTGTTTGTTGGATCGAATTCCATCCTCTTCCAACACTGGGAGGATGGTAGTTAAAAATTCAGTGGTCACTGGTTGTACACCATGAATTACATTAGTTGTGAAACTTTTTCTTTTCGAAAGAACTCAAGCGCGGCTATTTCTTTTTTTCACCTACTAATATCATTTGCTTGAAAGTTAAATACTTTTCAATGAATCAATTTTGCATCTGAACTAAAATCATTGCATTTCATGCGACCACATTTCTCTAAGGTGTTTTGTTATCAGTTTACGAGCCTTGTCGATGCAACCACTTTTTGCATACAATGTCTATCAGAGTAGTTGCAAATACCGCCTCTGTTAGACTTCCCCCTATCTGTTATCCTTTGTTGGAAGTCTGTACCCTATTCCAAAGCTCCCATTTTTTTTGTGTAGGTAGAGAGGATGCGGAAAAGGGTGAGGAATTTATCTTTACACTCGCACAATTATAGAAGCTTGGGCATAATTTTCAACGTTGAAATATTAGCGAATGAACAATAGAGTTTCCATAGTATCCCATCATCCATTGTATTATTATACTTTTTGATATGAAAAAGGAGCTAGAAACAATGGTAACAAAAGGTAATGATATTTCAAAAAGATTTCATCAACAAGCATTGATTACTCTTTATGATTTCTTTATGATAGGTAATCTTCTTGATTTGACATTCATCGTTGTTTATGTGCTTGAAATAATGCATTTCATCATGTGGAAATAATTGAACTAGATAAATTTTTTGATACTTTTCATTTTGCATATCATATTATGATTTCACTTAATGGTAGAATCTTGTCAATCGAAATTTTCAGATATTATGATGTCAGAATACCATTATTATTGTTGACATAATAGTGATTATTCATAGGCAACTAATAATAGCGATTGTGATATCCTTTTAGTTGTTGTTGCTTGAGACAACCCTATCTCATCACTGCCCATTGTGGCCACTACATGCTCTTTGGAAACCATTCCAGGAGAAACGGTAAACCATTGTGGCCATTGTGCGTTCTGCCTTCTCACAATCAATGCAGGCTTTTCCTGGCGGGGGAAACAGGAAGATATGCACCATTCACTTCTTTCATTGGTTTTTGTGATAAAATCAGGCAGCTATGCACCAAAAAATTGGAGAAGTGAAAATTCAATAAGAATTAAATGTCTCCTGCTACCTTTAGTAGCATTGAATGAGAAAAATTGGTCTTTGTTTGCTATTTTTGCATGGGATTGAGATATTTGTTTGCTAACTTTTGGCATATAAAGGAGACTTGTGAATTTATAGTGTTGTCTTTTACATGCAATTGAGCAAATATCAGGGTTCTTTTTCTTTTTTTAACAAATATTTATACTGCAGGTTGCGGTTGCAATATTTCAATAATAATGAATGTTTCCATTGGTGTTTAATGATCTCATGGCTACTATGTATTTTTTTTAACATTTATAAGAAGCAGGCCACATGAAAGGTTTTGGCGCCCATCCCCAAGCTGATAACCAAATCAAATTTTATGCACATGATAAATGAATACGTGCCATCTAGTATTCTATTGGCTGTTGTAAATTCATAGATAAATGCACACCATAAAGTTTGTTTTCTGTCCAAACAAATTCCTCCCTTTGCACGCCATCAATCAATTGTTTGTCTCTTTGCTAAGCTAGCTCTACCAATCAATTTTGTTGCTTCTTTGAGCTGTTATCCCAACCTGTAATGGTCATTTTTTTTTTTATAATATGTAAATGAAATGAAATCAGAGATCTTAGTCTTTTGATAACTTTGACTTTAGTAATCTTACTCTGACTTCTAACGTTTTAGTGTTTTTTTTTTTAATCTTAGCCTTTTGATTAATTCTTGTTGTTTGGTTTTTTAACAGGGGGTTCTATTGATGTTTATGATGGGGATCAAGGCTAAAAATCTATCACAAAGAAATATATGAGAATGATGCACTGTTACAAATCGATAAAGTCTTCCTAAAAAGTGCATTAATAAAGAAGAAACTGTCTTGATTTATGTATTAAAGCTAAAAGATTTGCATGTCTTTAGGTTTTTTTATCACATCATGTAGGTGTGGAATTTGAAGGGAAGAAGTCATTTGAACCAACAAAACTAGTGGTCTTTTTAACATGAGAACCAAACAAATAATCAGATTTAAGTTGGAGAAGTGTTTATTGAACTTGACAAAGCATTTTTTATTCTTAGAGATTCCTTTTTATCCTCTCGTTTTCTATTTTAAACCAACTCACTTCAAATTTTGGGTTTAAAATTAACCATTGATTTGATCTCTCCAAATTGGTTAAAATTGAACTTAGAAACTCGCTAAGATTTTTGATTTAGGTTCTAAAAATTTGACAAACTCTCACACTTCAAATTTGGTGCTTAAAAAGAACTCATTTTATGCTTTGAAGATTAAAACGAACATGTGCATTCCGTGTTTTGTAATATTTTTCACAAACTAATATCATCTAAAAGATGTATGTACTTCTCTTGCACCTCACGATGATCTTCAGAATCAAAAGTATCTTTGTGATATTAAGTTGTCAAAAATATTACCTCCACATTTCGATTTGGGTTTAAAATTGAACCAAAGTTTGCGAGTGAGAGTGGAACTTATTGTGAGGGTTCTCCCTTTTTTTTCAATGAAGGTTGATCAAACTATGAATATGTTTGCTTGATTTTTTTTATCTTAGAGGGCCTACCTTGTGGGAAAAAGTACTCACCCAAGGGAATGACTCAACTGATAACACACTAAGGACAAGTGTATTTCCAATTGGGATATAAAAGTGGGTACTGGAACAAAATCCAGTATCATGCGATTGGTCTCAATGAGAAGGGAATATATGGTCTCTCACCACATGGGTCAATCTCCATGGATGGAAAGTTTGAATTCAAACCCCTTCTCTAGAAAAGGCCAAAATCCTAATCTATTTGTTGGTGCAAAAGGTCATGTCCTTTGAAGCCGCCCCACATATACATGCGATTATATTGTAGAGATAAAAAGTATGCCATGGGAGATTCATGGGTATTGATGCTTGACTGACCCGAGAACTATTTGCCATGGAGGGGATCTAGTGTGGTCAAGCATCTAATCATCTACACTGAGTATGCACAACTGGATTTATCCAAGTGGGAACCCAACAAATATTTTCTTTTCAACCTAGGGTTGTGCATGTCATTGGAATCAAAACACTTTTCTTGGATCTAAAACATTCAAAAATAAACATCCACAAAATTTTCAAATTTCAAACCCTTTAGGAGGGGCAAATACGTTTGACCAAATCCAAGTGTTGTTTCTTTCCCTATGGATTTTATCCTTGGAGGTCTCTAATCATTTGGATTTACATCATAATTTTCTCATACTTAAGTCAACCTAGGAAACTATGCTCTTGAAACCTTGATTTTCACATAATGGACATTGTGGAATGAAAAGAAATTGAGACATAGAAATTCAGTTTGAAGAGCATAGTCAAGAAAGTGTTTGTGATAAAAAGAACTGAATCTGAGCAAGATAAAAGATAAATTGGATGCCACACATGTGCTTCCAATCTTATGTCTTATGGTTTTCCATGCGAATGTTGGTCTTTTGGTTTGAAATACTCTTAGGGAAAAGCATGTTCTTCAATATCTTGGTCTAATAAACACGTCCTCTTAAGTTCATCTAGGATCCAGTCAAACACTTCACCCATCCCTCAACCATCAAAATCAAATATCATCTCATTAAAAAACTCTTGGAAACTTTGAAACTATCACTTATGCTAGACTTTTAGGAAAAATTCAAGATCACCTTGTTTGACTTAACACACTTAGTCAAATTATCAATCCTCTTGAGTGAATTTACCTCTAGGATAACACAACTTCCTAATGTTTACAAGTTCAAAATCATCTTGTTTGTCTTAACACACCTATCCAAACTATCCTCTTGTGTACAAGTTTATTGTAGGACAACACAACTTCCTAGATTTTACAAGCGCATTGTCACCTTGTTTGATTAAACACACTTAGTCAAACTATCCT
Organism: Sequoiadendron giganteum; assembly: GCA_007115665.2. Taxonomy (NCBI): domain Eukaryota; kingdom Viridiplantae; phylum Streptophyta; class Pinopsida; order Cupressales; family Cupressaceae; genus Sequoiadendron; species Sequoiadendron giganteum. The sequence continues at coordinate 280,278,194 of CM021103.1, forward strand.
CAATCAAAATCCAATCAAATCAAGTCCTAAAGTCTAGCATTGATCCAAATTTCCTAAAATTTTAAACACCCATATCATTCGACCCTTTCATCCTTCATCTCATCATTGGTTCTAAACCCCTCAGAGGTCAACAAGGTCAAAACACAAGAAAAACATGTAATATAAACTTTATTCATACATCATGAGTAATCCAAGTCAACTAGACTATCCAAGTGTCACAATGCCAATTGATTATCGAAACTCACATTTATGCATGGCATCATTATCTCCTCCAAACCTCAATGGTACAACAAATGTGAGCATGCCTAATCTGAATTTTGGAACACCTTTCCCTTTGGTAGATTCAAGGCAAGGTCCAAACCTACAAAGCTATCAACCAAATAGTCAATGCATGAGTCTTATTCCAAACAACATTATCCCACCAAATCCATACCTACCAAATGTGATTTTGTCAAACATGAACATCTCAAAACCACACTTGATGAACTTTGGGATAAATATGCTCACAAATCCCGTCAATGTTATTCAAAATCTAGGAAATATATTGACAACTCCATATGTTGATCCAAGTCAAGGTAACACCATGCAAAATCAAAGTTACCTAAATCAAGGCAATATGATTCTCAACCACAAAAATGTTCAAAGTCAACCTATAATTCCAAATGAAAACATCACACAGAATCGGAGAATTATCAAGAATCAACTTGTCCATAATCCCAAGAAAACACCACAAGAATGCATTCTAAATCTGCTTGCTAAACAACCAAGTCAACCATATCAAGAATTTCAAGGTAAAATCTTGTGAAACAAAATTGCTATACTAAAAAACTCATCGATTCATATCCACTCCAAAATCAATACACTCTTCCATTGGTTGAACCATGTCATCAAAGCATTAAGATATCTCCACAACCACATCAAGAACAATATCTCCAATGCCAAGAAATTGGATATCAGGATCAATGACATCAACAACAAACTCAATCACCACATCTCAAAGATCAATCACCACATTTCCAAACTCAATCACCACAAGGTCAATTTAAAGTACAAATCTCACAAGGTAACAAATGAAAATACACACCACTTGGGGAACCAATCGAAGTGGTCATGCAATGGTTGATACAAGAAAATCTCATTAAAATCCCCATTCATGTGAATTATCAAGAGCCCATGGTGAAACTATCGGGTATAATGAGAAGAACTTTTGTGATTTTCATAAAGTAAAGGGACACACAACATCAAATTGTAGTCAACTCAAAAATCTCATCCAATACTTGATTAACCAAAAGCTAATAGCTATTGGGGACAATAATCGGAATTCAACCACTAGCGATAGAATTAACAATCTCTCCACCATAATTGCTGAAAAAAATGATCAAAATCAATCCATCAATGAGCACATTGAAGATGTTTCCACCTCGGCCGACAATCAAATCAACACACACCAAGAGCCACTTTTCAATCATGATCAAAACTCACCAACGATGCCCAACAATGATCCAATCCAAGAAATGTTAACATCATTTGATCCTATGGTTGAAAAAATTAAAAATATCTCTGCCTCAATTGTTGAAAATAATGTTCAAGATCTCTCCATTAATGAGCACTATGAAGATATGTTTACCCCATCCAGTGATCAAATCAACATTCATCAAGAGCCACTTTTTAGTGATCTATTTCAATATGTGTTAACATTATTTGATCCTATTGACATAATACATGATCCATCAACCAATGATCATATTGAAAATATCTCTACATTGCCTTATTAGTTAGAGGACATATCTCAAGAATTTATTCGAAAGCATGATCAACATATATCACCCAAGACATACTGACATCCCTCAAACTCAAGATTATAGATAGTGAATGGATCCTCAAAGATAAAAATTATATTGAGGCTCTACCCATGCCTAAGGACGATGTCCAAGAATCCACTATAAGCAATCCATCCTTTGAAATTGATCCATGTCAAGAACTTGATCCAAAACATGTTGAAAGCAATTCCAGAATTAGTCAAGATCAGAATTCATATCTCCAAGATACTACAATGAGGTAATGGAAACTCTCCTATATATACAATATGTCGCAAATAAGGATCATATGCATATAACACATACCCCTCCGTCTACCCATGAGATGATTTATTTATATGGACATGTAGATAATCTTCATTCAAAACAAGAGTCTCCTACTCTTAACATTTGTACACATGACCAAGATATAGAAAAATATGGAGACATATCAGAAAGAGATCATGACGAAGGATTTTACATAAGTTGTAAATCAGAAAAAATCCTATGGAGACATATCAGAAATGGGTCATGAAGAAGGCTCCTACAAAATTCATGAATCAAAAATATCCCATGAAATGAATCATGAGGAAGCATTTTATGGGGACAATAAATCATCAACACCTCTTGAAGAAGCATTAAAATTTGATATCTCACAAGATCAAGCTAAAGATATCAATCAAGCATTCATCCCACATATGGAGGATCCTATCACCTATAAACTTGGATCACTTAACTTTCTTAGGGAAAGCTAACTCATCAATAAAGAAGTTGTCACTTTTGAATGATCCACCACAGAGCAGAGAAGGATTAGCACCTTGTTTCCAAGGTAAATCATATCCTATTGCAGATAAAATTTTTGAGTAGATAAATTATCAAGGAAGAGGATTAGGCCTACATGAATAGGGTATCCTAGAACTAGTGCAAATTATTGGTAATCCTAAGCATCAAGGCCTTGGTTATTCGAAAATCAAGGGATATGAACATATCAGTGATACCTCTATAAAACTCAAGGCAACTTCGTCTCAAGAAAATGTCAACATAGGGAGCATGAAGAATCCTTATGATGAAACCAATGTCAGTACTACAACCCGCCACATCATGAATCTTCATCCAACCATCACCCCATCCATGAACTGGGACCAACATCAAAACAAAGAATTGAATTAAAAAAAGAAAACATTATCAAAGAAAAAGAAGCTAAGAAGAATGAAGGAAAAATCAAATACAAGTAGATACCAAAAAATACAAAGAAAGATTATCCCTATCAAACTCCATCATTCAAAGAAACTATGGGGAAAAATAAAAAAGGGAAAAGTATCCATCAAAGATTTCCACAAACGAAAAGGCAGACATCTCAAGCAACGTACAAATAATATCAATTTGTTGGTTCTAATTCCATGCACACTTCTGTATCCACCCATTGTTGCTCATCTTCCCAAGTTTGGAGAGTCAAAGATTCCAAACTATCCACCAATCCATATTTTATTCCTAAACACACTCCATCCACACCTTCATGCATGATATCCAGTTCTCACATTGACCATGTGTTGGAAAAAACCCTTCATCATAAGGATTCAAAAGGCACTCTATTGCGATGTGTGCACAAAGAGAAAGTTAACTCTGGTATCAGCAAAGTAGATCAGAAGTCTCAAAAGTTTCTTTCAAGTGCATGCATCTTGGCAAGGAAAATTCTTCCAGCAGGATATTAGTGGCACATTACGATAGAAAAATAAACATCAACACCACTAGGTGGTTTTACCTGAGCTTATATCTCACACAAAATCCAAAAAAAATCAAAAAAACAAAAAATCAAAAAATCCAAAAAAAATAGAAAAAGGATTGAAAATAGTAAAGAAAAAAATTGTCCTCTATTGAAAACCGCATGGGTGGTGCTTTGGATAGGTACCATGATGAAAACCTAGCAAATAGGTTTCATGTGTAGAATCGAGCATCTACATGTGTCATTTTAGGAGAAAGCATCTTATTGCATTTGAAATGAAGCCAACTTTCCATCCATATCATCTGTTCATCCAAGAACCGTTTATCCAACCCATTGCCATCTATCTACCTTATCTTAATCTTGATAAAATTTTGGTGCACACTTTACACTTGCTTATGGTAAAAATATTGACATGGGTCATTTTCATTGATCCCATCCAGCCCAATGTTATCTAAGCCTTGAAGCACTATCCAAAAGAGTATCCTTTATTCAAACACCTTATCTTATCGCAAGATAATCCTTGGCATCCCTTACATGCTTACTGTATCTATCCATTCATATACCTACCCAAGCAGCCACCCATGGCATTTCAAACAATGCTAGACATTAGGGGTAGATATTTACATCTTGCTTCGAGAATAAACCTCGATATATATCCTTGAACTTATGTGGTGATTCAAACATTGACAAACATGAAATCAAATTGGTCAAAGCATTTGTGAGCCAAAATCCCAATCACTAATCCATGGCATATTTTGATCAAAATTTTTTCCTTATCAAGCTTTATCTTTCATCAAACATCAATCTGAACAACCAATATTAGTTGCATCTAATGTTTACTTCAATGTCACATCAAATCATCGAAACAAATTTTGTTCCAAATCAAGCTTCATCAATCCTGATCAATCAAAATCTAGTCAATCCATCATCATCTTGGGATATCCTTCCCAATCCTTGTGTTTCTTAACACTATCCCTGCATTGTTGTGTATCGTCAACAATGTTATGATCATCAATCCATTGATCCGATCAATCAACATTATCTTGGTTTCCCCTAAAATACCAAAATAGAGCATTGATATCATCACATATCCATATCCAAATCATCCAAATCATTCAAAATCCAAAACATGTCAAAAATTTGAAAAATCAAAAAATCGAGTCATTCATCCGAACTACGTTGTCTTTGAGCTTGAACGTAGGCAAGGTTGATCTTTGATCATCCCCTGAGACACCCTAGGTCAGTCCTTTAGGCATCCGTCACAATCTGGCAATCCGTTTTCCCATCTTTCTCATCATTGAGTCAAGTCTATCATCAGTCAAACTATGTGGTCTCTATGTATATAACATAGGAAAAGCTAATCTATGGATCAGCTCCTGAGACCCCTAGGATAGGACTTTAAGTTAGTCTCTTCATCGTAAATCTTGAAAATACCAAAAAATTAAAAAATCAAAAAATCAAAACAGCCTCAAAACATTTGAAAAACCCAAAATGGTGCATCCATCTCATCTCATGAGACCCCTATGATGGGTCTTTAAGTTAGTCTCTTCATCGTAAATCTTGAAAATACCAAAAAAATTGAAAAATCCAAAAATAAAAATAACCTCAAAACATTGTAAAAACCCAAAACGGTGCATCCATCTCATCTCCTGAGACCCCTAGGATAGGTCTTTAAGTTAGTCTCTTCATCGTAAATCTTTAAAATACCAAAAGAATTGAAAAATCCAGAAATCAAAACTGCCTAAAACATTTGAAAAACCCAAAATGGTGTATCCATCTCATCTCTCTTTCACCCGCGATTGTCTCATTCCTAATAAATCAATCATCGCCTTCATCCTTTGGTGGGTCAATCAGAAGCAAGTCTAGGAGGTTCCAAAGTGAACACCCTAATTGTCAAAGTCTCAAGCCTAGGTTAGTTACCAAGCAAGTTGATCAACTCAGAGTATCAATAGCTTATCACCCAATCAGTCTCACCAAAACCTTGATCATAACATGTCCTAGGATGTATCCTTCCCATGATGGACATAAGCATTGGGTATCTCATAGTAGTTTAGCCTTGGCTAGTGGTATGAAGAACATTAGCTTGTTTTTTTACTTGTTCCTTGGTCTTTGTGACTTATCTTATTTTTTGATCATTCCAAGGACCTATTGATGATGCCTAAGCAAAAATAGGTTTAGAGAGAAAGGAATGGGGCAATGATCATTAAATTTTTTTCTGTTGTGCTTATTGGAAGTTCTTGTAATATAACTTGGCAAATACTTGCTTTTTTAGGTTCATCCTAGCAAGGTTTATGTATGTCAAGTGTGAACAAGAGCACTCCTATTTGATTTTCGAGTCAAAGTCCATCACACTAGGTGCAATGCCATCCTAGTTCTTTATACCTTGATGCATCGTACCTATGTGTGTTATTAAACATAAGGAAATTTATGCTCTTTATCTCTCCCATCCCTAGATAAGCAATACATCATCTTCATTCATCATCATATCTAATAAAGTCTCGATGACTAATGGACTTGTTGAACTTTTGCATCTTCTTGGATTCAAGGGTTGATCCCTCTCATCTTCTATCCTCTTTCATGCTAACATAATACATCCATCCTACATCCATCCTCTCATTCTACATAATAATGTCATATCATCATAGGACAACATCATCCATCTCATCCATTTCACATGCATTGCATAATCATCTAAGTTGTTTAGGATAATATAGATTTTTTATTCTAAGCATCTTAAAAACATCTCATTGCATCATCATCTAAGCTGTTTAGAATAATATAGATTTTTTATTCTAAGCATCTTAAGAACATCTCATTTACATCATCATTATCATATAGATGTTTTAGTCTAACCATCCATACATCCATTTTGAACCTCTTTATCATGAGATTGACCTCAAATTGAATCTGTTCACTCTATCTCTCGAGGGGGAAATGTACTAATGTACTTATTTCTGTTGGAGCATCTAAAATAATAATAATAATAATTTTGATGTTGGCGGCATCATTCTTTGAACCAATTTAAAAAGTACATTGCTTCAAAGAGGAGAAAAATGTAGACATGCAAAATTAACATCATATTTAATCACATTCTCCTTAATTAAATAAATTATTTTTATTTGACTATCTCCTAAAGTTTCTTCATTTAATTAAGTCAAATGTATTTAATTAAATGGCCAATATCCATTATTTCCTCTTATTTTGATTTATTTTAATCTAAAACTCTAAGTCAAAATGTCACAATCACCTAATCCCCTCTTAAGTTAACTAAATCATGATTAATGTTAATCTTGATGCAAGTCACATCTTCTAGCTTTTCCCACTTGCACAAATAAATCATTTAATTGATTTATTAAATCTTCTAATTTCCCTCAACATGGTATAATAGGGAATATTCCTCCAATTTGAATTTCCCTCTCAAATGACTTGTCCCTTCAACCATATGATTAACTCCCCTCTTACATTTGCCCCACTTGGCATTTAAGACCCCTTCTTCTCCCTCCAATAAGTTAAATTTCAAATTTGAAAAGGCCACCTAATGTTATTTATCAGCACATTCACCAAAACTTGCACAACCTTGACCCATTCAAATGGTGACAAGTGGCTTCTTCCTATTGGTTGAGGATTAGTCCCACATTCCTCCACATTTCCTCTTCTCTCTTCAATCTCACCTATAAATTCAAGGGGTTTTCTTCTTCATTTTCATCTACCATTTGAGCATTCTTACTATAGGCAAATTGAGTTAACCTTATCTCTTTGTCTATCATCAATTGAGTTTATCTAGGATTGGGAAAGGGCTCCTTTACATGTCAAAGGTGCACCGATCCATTATGGAATAGGTATGCACTATGTTTCTTTTCATGCCTTCATTTGGTTTGTTTGATCTCTTTATTTCATTATAAAGCTTGGTGTATTATTTTATAGGGATGTTAGATTATATTTTCTTTAATAACTATACTGATGTGTGGATTAGTTTAAGTATGATTGTAGATTTTCTAACATCCTACAAAATGAACATGTTTATTTTTAATGTTTGTGTTTACTAGTGGAGTTGTGGTAAATGTATGAAACTCGTTTATTGTAGAAGGCCTCCTATTCAGTAAGTGAGCCAAGAGTTATCAACCAATATTTATTCCAATGTAAGATATAGTCACCTTCCACCAATGTATAACAAGGAATCAAATTTAATGGACGAAAGAATTATATAATGATGGAATATGATATGGAGTGGAAAAGGACCAAACATATGGTGAAGTCTAGTTTATTAAACATGAAATATATCAACAATTTTTCACCATAATACTTGTCCAAGAGACCACGAAAAGTGTTTTCCACCAACAAATGCCTTTTGTCTTTACTATTTTGATTTTTCTATATTTCTCAAAATTTTAAAAATATAATTGATGTAAAACATGACTCCCATTTGTGGGGTTTTCATTATGGTGACTATCTTAAAATGTTGCATAGAAATGACTTTCACCAAAGAGAAATTTGTATCTCTACTAGTTTCTCTCTAGAATTCTTTTATTTGAATATTCCTCATATTAACCATTGGAGGAGCTTGAGGTGGACAATGTTGATAGTTACATCAAGCTTTTGAATCAAGAAGGTAGCTAGCTAAAATGTTCCTAAACCATACTTGGAGATGATGACATATAGGCCCAAACAATTAGGCTCAAATTTACCCATCTTGTCTCTATCCCAAATATTTCTCTAATTTTTCATAGGGACAAGATCACCAACTTGAAACTCTCAAGCTCTAATCTTCTTGATGTAACTGTGATATAGATGGTTCTAGTATCATTGAAGGTGATTAAGGACATTAAGGTGATTTTCATTTAGAGTTTCTCTCATGCTACAATGTTCTAAAAAAAATTGTAGCTAAGATAATACTGCTAGTGTTTACACTATAGATACAATAAAAGGTGCATGTTCTACAAAGGATAGTGAAATAGGATAAATGATTGATAAAATTTTATAGTGTATGTCTAATAGACTGAGTGGTAAGTGTAACAATAGATTGAAAGATCCTACGAATGAGTGAGATAATCTGCAACTAGAATAAACAATGTTAATCCTAATCTAAATAATATTAATCTAAAATCAAACAACAAAGAACGAATAAGTAAACATAATAAACTAAACAAATTAATGGAAAGCTCTCACCAAATATGTGTTCACTCTTTCGAATTATCTTGATTTCTCGTCTCCATTTTCCCTTTTCAGTATTCTTGCCCTCAGATTTTTGTGTTTGAATGCAAGCATAACTTCGTCGAATGTCTAAGAAAAATATCGAAGATAAGTTTCTTCTCAAAAGTGTATGATTTCGGGAGGAGGAATAATGATTATGACAGGCCATTTTATAGATTTTGGGTTTTTGAATGATTGACTCAGATTGAAAGAGAGATCGATGGACGAGATTGATGAATGCCATGTGATGTGAGTTTTGTCTTAGATAGAACATGAGTTAGAACACGATTCAGGAAAGACTGCAAGACAGAGACTAAGTTAGAATGTGAGTTTGATCTTGAGTTCAAGATCTTAATCTTCAAAAATAGAAGAAATAGACTTTTTATGTAAAAGACAAAGTTAGAACTCGAAGAATAATGCATTCGAATGCAAACAGGAGTTAGAACTAGTTAATCAACTAGTTGTGACAGAGAGTCTTCTCACAAAGATAAACAGGTGTTGAATTTAGAGATAACTCGAGAACTAAAAATAGATCTCGAGTCAGAAGGTGAGTGAATCACTTAGATAACTGAATGATAGAAGAATGTGACATAAAAAATAAAATAAATTAAATTAAATGCTAATTTAATTCAACATTCCAAAATGAATTGAATTTAATTAAATAAATAAAGATAATTTATTTAATTTGACTATTTGAAAAGGATAAATTGAATAATTAAATAATAAATATTTAATTAAGAAGGAAAAGTATGATAAAGGGGGAATTAAATAATAAATTATTTAATTGATAGATAAAGGGGAAATAATTAATTAGTTAGGGACATAATTAAATAGATACGACTTATTTAATTAATCAAGTTGAATAAAGGGTGATGATGAATTGATGAATTAATTAAAAAGGGGTATTTAATTAATAGAGGAAATATGTGTTAGAAAGGTTAATTAAATAATTAACATTATGTAATCAAGACCACGGACTATAGAAAATTATGTTGAATGTGTACTCGTAGGCCTAGACCAATTTTTGGTATCTATTGTTTTCCCCTCTTTAATACAATGCTGGTACAACGTTGTGTCAAAGAAAAATATGCCTCGATCGTGCCCCAACATGAAACAAGTTAAGGTATGCCCCCTCAGGAAAATTGACATTTTTTGAAAAATTTCAAAAAAATCATGAAATATTCCCGATAAATCAATATGATAGTTAGAAATGCTATGGAGTTCACGGAATTGAATTTGGAGATGATACGGATGAGTATGGGTCATTTGAAGTTGAAAGGTTAAGTGGCCAATAGACTAGGCTAAAAAAAATGCCATTCAAAACCTACCTATAAATAGGAATTAGGTTGAAATCTAATTCATTTGCACTCAGAGGAGTTAGGAAAACTAAGAATTTGCTCTGACTAGCAAACAAAAATGGCACTCATTCCCCATGCTGTGCATCGTGGATATCAGATCCGGATGTTCAGGCGGCTAGCTAATGCAAGACCACTAGTATGTACCTGAAAATGAACTCTTGAATATTATTTTTGCATGTATTTTTAGGCATTGAGAAGTCAATTACAAAATGCGGTCCGTTGTGAACGACACATATGCCATTGTATTCACCACATTTAACTACAAAATGACGCATGTGCGAAAACATGTCTAGGCTAGGTTAGGAGTTTTAGGGAATGATCGTATTTGATTCATAATGCACCGCATATGTAGTTATGCAATGCATCTGCATTAGGAATAGTCGCATGTAGGGGAGTGAACCACATATACATAAATGAAATGCATATGTAGTAGTTAGGTAGGTTGTAGAAAATGCACTGCATTTGTTAAAATGCACCACATTTGCAATAGGTTGAAAGTGGGTGTGGGAAATATGTGACGCATATGTAATATGCACCGCAAACGAGGTGTTATGTAATGCATTTGTAAAAATGCACCGCATCTGTGAATGTGAGCCGCATTTGGCTAGTAAAATTTTCCAAAAAAACTTTTCTAAGAAAAACTTGAAAATTTTTGACATCATGGTTTTAAATGCAGGTTGTACTAGATCCTATATATACGTGGGAGACAAATCTAGACACATTCGATCTGAGAGATTATTTGACTAGTGTAGAGATACGACTTCTATGGAGACTTGGTCTACGTCACTATTTTTCGATGCCCACTATTCGGGCGAATAGGGGGATGCTTACGACATTATGCGAGTGATGGCACTCTGAGACATCGTCATTTAATTTGCTAACTAGGGGGGCCACTGTCACATTGGAGGATGTGCATAGGATATTGAGACATCTAATTAGAGGAGATCAGTGACGTATGATACCCAATGCGGATTGACCAAGTTAGCAAGATTCTATCAGGTGGATGATATCAATAGGATCGGCATCGAGCATTATGGGATCATATGGCCGGTGTTAGTAGATAGAAATGAGAGGATTGACTACATATTGTGTACATTGATAGGGGGATAGTTCTTCCAGATAGATTGGGTCATGGTTTTCCAGTTGGTTGGGGTGTGATGTTGGTTGGTATGTTGGAGAGTGAGACTAGGTATGCTTGGGGTCCTTGTCTACTAGGGATGTTATATTTCCACTTACATGATATTGCTTATAGAGATGCACAGTCACTGAGTTGTGGGACCACTCTGTTGATGGTGTGGGCTTGGGAGAGGATAGCTATTTTTCATCCTCTAGTTACTGTAGAGCGACGGGAGGGATTCTTGTATGTGTTCTGGTATATAGGACACATCACTCAGACTCATGTTGGAGACATTGGATTTTGGAGACATGCACTGGACATTCTGGATTAGTTCATGTGGAGACCATACATGGATTGTGAGGAGAGGTCAGATGAGGAGATACATTTGCTATTTTGCAGACAGACATAGTACCTTATTTGGAAGACTTTTTCTAGTGTGCATATCATTGAGGGACTTACTAGATAGAGTTCTAAGACAATTTGGCGAGGTTCAGGATGAGCCTCGGAGTAGAGCAGAGTTTTCTCGTTCATATAGAGAGGTTCCATACTGGGGGCCCATGATTCCTATCGCTACCGTAGAGGCAGAGATACAAGCATCACATCTAGTTCAGTGGGGTTGGAGAGATGGAATAGTAGACATAGGGATGACAGCTGCGTATGACACATGGTGGGTAGAGCATCAGCCTATTCCTTATACAGATCCAGATCAGTGGACACCCATTGAGAGATGAGGCACAGGACCTAGAGGATGGGGGAGAGGTGAAGGTGCCAGATTTTGTAGAGCTGGAGGGAGAGGTGATGATGGTAGAGGTGGTAGGTGAGGATGGAGAGGATGGAGAAGGGGTCGGGTAGGTGGACTTTGACCTATCTGTGAGGCAGTGGTAAAGGATTTACAGATGTTGGACATCAGAGGTGGAGCTGATGTATAGGCTGGGGATGAGCATGCAGCAGAGGAGGTAGTTGTAGAGGATCGTGTAGAGGTGGATATGGGAGGAGAGGATGTTGCAGAGGATGTGGATATGGACATGGCTATAGACTCTCTAGGTATTCTAGTAGGATATGGGGAGAAGGATGTTGAGGATGATGTTGAGGAGGAGGCACTGATGGAGGAGCAGGAGAGAGAGCTCAGGGATCATATTATGGAGGGGAGACAGGAGGAGGATGCTCCTAGGGATGGCGATAAGGAGGATTTGGAGGAGAGATTCAGACTCATGACAACAGAGTTTGATGCTATGAGGATAGAGAGAGATAGTGCACATGTAGAGAGAGATAGTGCTCGTACAGAGAGGGACAATGCACTCATGGAGAGAGATCAGGCCATAGCTCAGAGATAGGAGATAGAGCAGCAGTTCACAGAGGTTAGACACCTTTGTAGTGGGTCTTCATCTAATGGCATGGTACGGGATTTAGTCAGATTAGTTGAGAGAGCTACCTATTACAGGGACTTATGTGAGGCAATGGTGCCAGCAGAGAGACGAGCTCCTAGCTTCTCAGAGGTGCATAGTCAGAGGTCACAGAGTAGGAGTCACACTAGGACACAGAGTACAAAGGGTGTGGTAGGACCACCAAGGGCAGGTCCATGTGAGAGGCCTTCCACCTCACAGAGAGCACCTTCAAGGATTTTCCCACCACCTTCACCATGTGATAATAGTGGCAATGGGACACAATGACAGTTATATATGTAGACATTGTATTTTGATCAGAGAGCCTGCGAGCTCATGTTTTATTTATGGACACATTTTGACATTGTTTTGTGACACACTATTTTGAGCGATATATATACATGATTTTGGTGGCTTCTATATGATTTAAAGTTCTATTTTATGGATGATGCACTATTTCTATATGATTATGTTTCCTAGATGATGTATGTACATGTGTTATGAATGAATGTTTGTATATGTTATGAGTTATGCAGTTTATAATGATGTCATGGATGTCCTAGTTTACTTATGATAATGAATGCAATGTTCTATATGATGCTTATTTATATTTTATGGTAACGTGTACATGCAATGTTTACATGATGTATCTTATGATGATGAAATGCCTATTATGTCATGATTTTGAATGTATGAAATGAGGATGTTAATGTTACTATCTATATGTGTGAAATGCAATGCAACTATGTGAAATGTTTATTTAATGTATGCATGTGCAAATGATCTATTGTTTTGATATTGTGTCACAGGACTTTATCATTATGTTGAAGAAGAGAAATGTTATGACAAAATGAATTTAGAATGTTAGTAATAAATAACAAAGGTTGATTGATTGAGAAAAACATATAATCTTCAATATATTGCCAAATATGCTATGCTTTCTTATTATCATCATTGGTTAGGACATGACAAAAATAGATAGTACACACTATGATATGAGATAGACCATAGTGTACAAAGTCATCCATCTACGAAGAACAAACAGTCACAAACAAGGAGTGTCTTAACTCTTACTAAGGATAGAATTGCCCAGTCATTTTGTCGAGACAAACCACAGCAACAGACAAATAAAAGATGGGTCATGAGACATCATTGCTCCTCTAAATCCTTGATAGGACATCCTTGAGGAAACTAGTAACATGACTCAAAAACCAATGTTAAAAAGATAGTTGATAGACAGCAGCCAAAGAAAAAGAGTCATGAGACATCCTTGCTTCTCTAAATCCTTCAAGGGGCATCCTTGAGAAAGCTAGTAGCCGAACTAATTCACAAGTCGATAGAAAGATAAGAAAAAATAAGATATAAAGTCATAAAGCCAAATAAAATTATTTGCAAATACTTGATCTTGTAGGACTATTTGATGTTTGATGTTTGACATAGCGTAATGTGAGAGATGACACATACTGCATAAGACGTTGAGTCTAGTTTCAACCTGGTGACTTCATATGACCTGAGATGATACCCTAAACTATTCTATACAACTTGTGTGATAGTGATTGTGAATGAACCCTATTGGACTGACCTATTGTGGTCTTGGGAGCTCATCAATTCATTAGCCTTGCCTACGTTATACACACAGAGAACTCATAGTTCGACACGACCAATGACTTTGAATGTACAAAGAGTCATGATTTAAATGTGTGTGATACATGACAAACCTAGACTGACTGACCTAATGCCCCATGGGCACATCAATTGATGGAATTGCCTATGTCCTAGTCATAGAGGCAACGTAGTTTGACTATGACTGACTGAACATGACTGACTTGACTCTGTTTTTGGTATTTTCTGACATGTTTTGATTTTTTTTTATTTTTTCAGGACATTTTCAATGGTATGATGTTATGTACAAGGTGTCTAGGCACAAATCAAGGATTTACCCCTAGTTGGGAATAAGACTTGTAAGATGGACTAAGGAATGTGACAAAATGGATGTTAGATGTCAATCATTCCGAGCAATGGATAAGACAACCATTTATTATGAGAGATGGTGAAAAGGTCTAAATAGAATGATGGTAAATAGAAGAGCAAGCTTGACTACACATGGTGCCTATTTTCCAGGTTTTCACCATAGTACTTATCCATAGCACCACTGAAGTGGTTTTCACTATTGGACGGATTTATTTCTCCTTAATTTTTTTATTTTCTTAAAAAAAAAAAATTGGTGTTACAAAGATGCCTATTTGCCAGGTTTTCATCAAGGTAACCATTTTTTGTTTTTTCTATTTTTTTAGATTAAGACACGGACTCTCAAAAACTAAGCATAGAACCTCTTTAGATGAAGATTGTTGATAGGTGACAAAAGTGGCTCTCCTTCAGGAGTAGAGAGTCGGTACACTCCTAATCCAAAAGCTTCTGTGACAATATAGGGCCCCAACCAGTTAGGTTCAAACTTACCTAGTTTTTATTGTTCATCTTGATTCTTAGGATTTTCCATTAATAGTAGGTCACCAATGTCAAAGTTTCTATTGAGAACTTTCCTATTATAGCTATGACGAAGATGATTCTGATATGCTTGCAAATGATCTAGTGCTTTCTATCTTCGTTTATCCAGTAATTCTAGCTCTTGTAACCTAGATACATGGTATTCTTCATCGTCAATGTGACCCTTCAAGGATACCCTAATGGAAGGTATTTCAACCTCAATAGGTAAGATAGCTTCGAACCCGAATACGAGGGAATATGGAGTGGTGCCAATGGGAGTATAGATGCTTGTGCAATAAGCCCATAAGGAAGGATTAAGCTGTAGGTGCCATTCATGACCAGCATCATTGACAGTCTTCTTCGGGATTCTAACAATGGTTTTATTAGATGCCTTGGCTTGGCCATTACCTTGTGGGTAATATGGGGTGGAGAAATGATGTTTGATATGGAACTCTTCACATAAATGATGTACTTCTTGGTTCTTGAATGAGAGGCCATTGTCTGTGATTATAGATTGGGGTACACCATACCGACAAATGATATAGTTTAGGATAAACTTACATATTTGTGTGTCAGTGATGTAGGTCATGGGAATAGCTTCAATCCACTTGGTGAAGTATTTGGTGGTGGTTATGATGAATTTATGGTTGTTGGATGATGGAGGGTGTATCTTACCTATGAGGTCAAGTCCCCATTGGGTAAATGGCCATGGTGATTTAATCGAACGAAGCTCCTGTGTTGGTGCTCTTATCAAATCTCTATGTATCTGACATTGTCTACATTTATTTACAAAGATATATGAGTCTTTCTCTATTGTAGGCCAATAATAACCTAGTCTCATAATCTTATGGGCTAAAGTAGGACCACTTGAATGAGATCCTCATATACCCTCGTGTACCACTCGCAAAGTTGTTTGTGCTTCTTCAACATTGAGACATCTCATTAGGGCATTATCTAAGGTACGTCTATACAGGGTTTCTCCGATGATTGTGTACTTAGCTGACTTATGGATGAAGGTTTGATGTTGGTTATTTGATAGGTCTTGAGGTAAGGTTTGGTCAGTTAGATAGTCAAATATGTCTTTATACCAAGGAGACATAGGACCAACAATGGTATACACCCTTGCAGTATCAGGGACATCATAGGTGGGGACCAATAGCTATTCAACCAGAAACTCAAACTTAGGCACGTTACTTGGAATATCCAACAAGGAACCCATAGTTGCCATATCATCTGTAGCTCTATTCTGAATACATGGTATTGTTTGAAAGGTAATATCATTGGATTATTGCCTGAAACTATCAACCATATGCTTGGAGCAACTTTCTCATCCTTATTCTCATAATCATCATTTACTTGTCAGATTACTAGTTGAGAATCACCAAAAACATGTAGACTCTTAATCTTCCACTGAACTACCATTTTTAACCCTGTCACTAAGGCTTCATACTCTGCTATGTTTTTGGTACAAGGGAAAGCAATCCTGAATGATTTAGGAATGGTATCACCTTGAGGTGTAACAAATAGGATACCAACTCCGGAACCACGATTTGTATGTGACCCATCAAAGTATAGTTTCCATTCGGTTTTAATGTCAATGTTGAAGAGAAATTCATTAGGAAAATCTGCCACTAAAGGATGGTCTTCCTTCATAGGTGCATTGGCTAACTGATTTGCAATCACCTGCCCTTTTATAGCCTTCCTCTCAACATATTGGATTTCATACTCGCTAAGTATCATAACCCATTTAGCCAATCAGCCTATTAATGTTGCCTTACTTAGGAGGTATTTGAGTGGATCAATCTTTGTAGCCAACATTGTTTGGTGATTAAGCATATAGTGCCAATTTTTTTGGGTAGCAAAGACTACTGCAAGACATGCATGTCCTATGTTGCTATAATTCAATTCATATCCCACTTAGGTACGACTGATGTAATAGACTACTCTCTCATGACCTTGATCATTGTGTTGTGTGAGAAGAGCCCCTAATGTCGACTGAGTTGCTGAAATGTATAATATCAATGGTTTTCCCTCTATAGGTGGCATTAAGACTGGTGGAGTGAGAAAATAGTCCTTGATTTTTTGGAAGGCTTCTTCACATTTAGGTGTCCACACAAATGGTACTTCTTTCCTGAGTAGATGTTGAAATGGGTGTATTTTATCTGCCAGTTGTACTATGAAATGCCTAATGGATTATAGTCTTCCTTGTAGTGTTCTGAGTTGACCAATGTTGACTGGAGGAGGCATCTCTATGATAGATCTTACCTTCTTTGGATCTACTTCAATGCCTCTTTGGGAAATGATATACCCTAACAGTTTCCCTAACTTCACTCCAAAGATACACTTCTTCAGATTTGACCTGACGTTGTAATTCTCTAGCCTCTGAAATATCTTCTCTAAATCCTTCAAATGATCTTCCCTTGTTTTTGATTTAGCTATAATGTCATCTACATAATCTTCCCTGAGAGTGTGTACAAAATCATGGAAAATCATAGTTATTTCCAATTGATAGGTAGCTCCTATAGTCTTAAGGCCAAATGACATAACATTCCAATAGTATGTGCCCCATGGACACATGAAAGCTATCTTGTGTTGGTCTTCAGCTACTATTTTAATTTGGTTATATCCAGAGAAACCATCCATGAGGGATAGAATCTCGTATCCTGCTGTAAGATCTACTATCATGTCGATGTTCGGCAAAGGGAAGTCATCCTTAGGACATGCCTTATTGATGTCTCTAAAATATGTGCAAATATGAATTCCCCCAATTGGTTTAGTCACTGGTACTAGATTTGATATCCAATCTGCATAGTCTATCATCCTTATGAATCCTACATCCAAGAGTTTCTTAAGTTCTGCCTTGACCAATAGAGCAATTTGCGGATGCATTTTCCTTAACTTTTGTTTGACTGGCTTAATACCTAGCTGTAGTGGTAAATGGTGCAATATTAGGTTTGGATCTAGCCCAGGCATGTCAGCATACAACCATGCAAATTTTATCTATCTCTTTGTGAAGAAGTCCTTAAACTTAAGTTTTTCTATCTCTATTAAAGAAGCTGCAAAATATACCTTCTGAGGATTCTCTTATGTACCTATGTTGACTTCAATAGAATCTTCTATTAGCATCAATGAATTTTCCTGTTCAACAGGGAGAATATTTAAACCTCTATCCTTGGGTGCCTCTAAGAGGTTTTCGCCCTCGGATACGTCCTTTATTTTGACTTTTTCCTCATCCAAAGGTGCCTTGCGGTTTTCACCTAGGGACTCATAATTTTTATTTTCATCATCTTTTTTCTTTTTACTCTCATTTTTGTGACTAGAGGTGTAAATAGACTCCCCAAAATATGCTTTATCATCCAAGTCTATGGTAAAACCTACTTTATGATCCCCTCATGGTATGCCTTCTCTAAGTCCCATGAACTCAACAATTTCTTCGTCGTTCTCGAATGTATCTATGATAGGTGTACCTTGTTGATCCCAGTCAATAAGTTTAGGATATGTAAGGGGCATGCCATCATCGTAGATTTTAAAGGTAGTTGCTGATAAGGTGAGTATAGAATGGTTGACATGGTCGCAGAAGTTCTGGAATAACTCCCTATTCTTCTTCCTAGGGATAG
Organism: Sequoiadendron giganteum; assembly: GCA_007115665.2. Classification (NCBI taxonomy): domain Eukaryota; kingdom Viridiplantae; phylum Streptophyta; class Pinopsida; order Cupressales; family Cupressaceae; genus Sequoiadendron; species Sequoiadendron giganteum. The sequence continues at coordinate 280,296,861 of CM021103.1, forward strand.
GTAAACTCTGATCTAGGACTATAGTAAGGTCTGAATCATCAGAAGATCGTTTGCTAGGTGCCCAAGATGCATTATCAAGGGTTTCCCAATAATAGTTCTTTTTCCATTCTTCTTTGGCCAAGTGTTTCCTAGGACGAGGACTAGATGTTTTTGGTACAAGTTTTATCTTAGGTCCAATTCTCCAAATAAAGCATCTATGTTCATGGTACTGGTAGATGATGGGGAATTCTATTCACAATCACTTGAGTAAGGGGATTCATTGTAAACTAGAGGTTTGTCATAAACTAGGGGAAGTGGTTCATGATATATCTCAATTTCTGTGCAAGCACTCACTTCCTCTTGAAATGGTGAAGAAGTACCAGAAAACCCAATTCTAAGCGATTGAAACCCTAGCCCTAGATATTTTAGTCATGGTGAGACAGTGATCGGTTCTATCCTTCCATTTTGATGTAGTCCTAACCCATTGTGCCCATCATAGCCTTCATTTTGCATTATCTTAAAGCCTTTTCCATACTGGTCTTTAGCTATTTGAATAGATGAGGAGGGGTATTCATTGTCTTCTTGATACAACCAAGAGTTAATATCACCTTGATCCATAATTTCTTTGCTTAACTCTCCCCATTTGGTCAATGCCATTGTAGGGGGAACATGAAATGTGACCATTGACTATCTTCTATCTGCCATGGGTAAGCCATATGCATTAGATGGAATAAGTTGACTTACATAGTATGATGCCTTTATATGATATTCACCACAACCCTTGTCTTGGATCTCGACCTTAGGAGTGGATGATGGTGGTTTAAATGAAATGGAATTAGTAAGATGTGACGGGTCAATGTATAGGGATAAAGTGGATGATGAAGCTTCCTGGTTAATTGGTACCTATCATTGTGGAATCTCCCTCAGGCTTATACAATACTGAAAAGGATCTGGATCACCATCAATCATGATCTTTGTTTCATTATACGAGAAATTAAGACATTGGTGATATGTTGAAGGTACAGCTTTCATTGCGTGTATCCAAGGTCTACCTAACAACAAGTTGTACGGAAGGGTGAGATCCAAGACTTGGAAGCTGGTGTTCATGATTGTCAGGCCAATTCTGATAGGGAGTGTGACAACTCCTTTGGATGATCTTTCCTCATCATCATAAGCCTTGATGACTATACTCTTAGAGGTGTCTATGCAGTCTTCTGAGAATCCTAATGTCTTAACCAATTTTAGGGTACACAGGTTCAAACATACTCCTCCATCTACCAAGACTCGTTGGACTTTAGTTTGATGGACTAAGACTTAAAGATGTAAGGGGTCATTATGATCAGACTTTTTAGTTGAGTAATCTTGTTGGGAAAATGTGGCATGATGCGAGTTCGTCAAATATCCCACCATTTCTTTGAAATGATTGACATCTAAGTCTATAGGAACAGTCGTGTTCTATAGAGCTTTTTCAAGAACGGCTCAATGCTCAGGTGATAAAGTCAACAATTCCAAGATAGATATTTGCATGGCGGTTTTACTGAATTGATCAAGGAGCTTGTACTTAAACTTGGAAGTTTGCGTAGGTGGCTTGAAAGAGGGACCTGGAATAGTAATCTTAGTTTTGTGTGTGTTCACATTACATTCTAGATGCTTCTTAATGATGATGGTATTGACGTTCTCATTTGCAGCTCGGAGGTGATTTATGATTGTTCCTTTACCATAGTCATACTTGGTATTGGTATAATTGGCTGATGGATTATTCTTAGGTCTTGAACTAGAGGCTTTTCCTTTCATGTGGTCATGTAACGGGTCCGTGAAGACCTTATGATCACTGTTCTTGGTATTTTTCTGCCCACCGACCTCTATGGTTCCATTTTCAACAAAGTCTTGTATAATATTCTTTAGTTGGCAACATTGTTGTAGGTTGTGTCCTTTCATTCGATGATAGTCACAAAAAGAGTTATTGTCCCACCATGAAGGTTTGAACTGTCCAAGATCATACTCTCTTGGTTCCAAAGGTTTGATGAGATTATTTTTAATCAACTCTTTGAAAATAGTCTCAATTGGTTGTCCTAAAGGTGTAAATTCATCTATAGGAAATCTCCTTTGTGGTCTTTGTTGTTGTGAATTTTGGACATAGTTGGCTGTTTGATCTGGACTATTCATCATATCTTGATTAGAGTTGTAACCTCTAAGTGTAATAACTGGTCTCGTATGTATGTTTTTAGCATCAACAATGCCATCCTTTGTAACATTTTTGTTTCTAGACCAGAATTTGTTTCTATCATTTGGTGCATTCTGATGTTGGACGACCAGATTTCTGCCTGGTACCTTAATTTCTCCTTTGTTTATAAGGCCTTTCTAAAGCATGATGCCCTTTTGTACCAAGTATAGGAATGAAGTACAATAGTGTACCCTTAAATCACTTTGCAGTTTTGGGTTGATGTTTTCTAGGAATATCGTGGCCTTTTTCTTTTCCGGTATTTCAACTGGACATCTGCTAGCTAGACTTATCCATCTTTGAAAGAAAGTGGTGAAAATATTGCCATCTTCTTGTGTTGTGTGGCACAAGGTTGCTATTGTTACTTCATTGTCTATGTTAAAGGAAAAATGTTCAACAAAATTCTCAGGTAATTCACCCCAGGATCATATACCATACAGTAATTTAGAAAACCATTCCAATCCTATCCCGATAAGAGTTCACGGAAATAGTCTCACCAAGTATGTGGGGTCATACGATATGTCCATGCATGCCATTAAGAATTCTCTAATGTGTTCCAATGGATTCTATCTCTGATTATACTTAGGCAAAATTGGTATAATGTATCCATGGGGGAAAGGTGTCATATAAAGCACTTTGTCAAATGGAAATAGACATAGGTCTTGCACTGAGATAGTTCATTTTCCTGACATAGACATGTTGTCCATCTGTTGTTGAAGAGTTTGCATTTGGTTTTGAAGGACATCTACTTGTGTCAAGGACATGGTGTTTGTGTTGTTTGGATCAATGTAGGTGTTCTAATATGCCATGTTCTGTGATGGGTTGTGATTTGGTGAGGAAATATATCCTATTAGAATGTTCTAATTTGGTATAGGAATATGCCCTATCTGAATGGTCTGATTTGGTATAGGAATGTTTCCTGTCTAAATGATTTGATTTGGTATAGGAATGTTTCTTGTCTGAATGTTTTGATTTTGTATAGGAATATTTCCCTCAACTTTGGATCTCTTATGAGTCGTGTTAGTGCCAAAGGGGTTGGAGGAAGTTGCCCCCGTAGTAAATTATAAACCTTGTGTTATGTTGAAAGGGATTGTGCTTACAATTGACGATGTTTGAGTAGATACACTAGTTGGTATCGCTGTGGTAATTTGGGGAATAGAAACACTTGATGTGACAATTTGTGTTGGTCGAATCAGCAATGTTTGCAAAGTACAAATATCAAATCCTATTGGTAGTTTGGCACCTTCTACTAGCAACTTTGCTAGATATCGTTGGGGATCATTTTCCAAACATTCATCCATAAAGGATGCAAATTCAGGATCTTGTACTGCTACGTCTATGTCTTCAATGTAAATTTGTCCATGTGTGTCTCTAGTGATGTGTTTTTCAAGCAAAGGTTTATGTGGTCTTTTACTTCCTGATGGTTGATTTCTGAATGGATTGAAGAATTTATTGGGTTCTGTCATTGCTTTATGTTTCTTTTTAGACCTTGTTTCAACCTTGAAAAATTTTCTCAAAAAGGGGTAACGCAAACTATGTCTAAAAACTGGTATGACCTATGTTTATGTTTTTTGGATTTTTTTGACAATAAATGACGTTGCTAAAATGGTTTCTAAAAAGATGTATACTAAAATGAAGTATTATAGGATAGACAATATGCAAAATTTTGAGTAGACTATGATGATAAATGAGTCTAAGATGGGTATAACCTACCACCTATGGAATAAATGCATGCAAAGATTTATATTTGACCAAGGAACCTGATTGTATCACAAGGACAGTTGACAAGGTGAATTTTCCAAACTAGACTGTTGAACTGGAAAGATCCACTAAATGGGACTAAAGTGACTTGGTTCAATGATTATGACAAACCGAAACATGAATGTTTCCAATGATGAGGAAAGTTATCTATTATATGATATGCAATTTCCTAGGAAGTATCTATATGCATGCAACATAGGATGACTATGACTAAGACGTTTATTGTGACTAAGACGTATATGACACCTAATGATGCAATTTTTTTGAGCAAAATTTAATAGTTTTTGTCCAAGGTTGATCTTAAGAACTAGAAGCAAATAGTGACAATGATGTTTCAGACTCAATTTGTAGTTTTTTGAAGTTTTGTGTTCACAGTCAAATGTGGTTCACCTAATAGTTGCAGTTCAAATTTTGATAGATGCGGTTTACAATTATGCATGTGGTGTTTCTGATAGTTATGGTTTTTCCTATGACAAATGCGGTTTAGAAATACACATGCGGTTCTAAATATGGACCCTATAACCCTAAATTTTCTGACAGACAGATGCAGCCTTAAAATTGATAGATGTGGTTTGCATGCACGCATGCAACTCAAAATATGATAGTTGCGGCTCAGAATATCCAGACTATGAATGATGAATGTTTTTGATAGACATATGTGGCTTTTCCCCTAACAAATATGACTCGCTAAGACAAATGCAACATTAAAACTGATAGTTGCGACTCAATTTTTAACAGTTGAAATTTTTCCCGAAAGTTGTTTTGACTGACTTCGTTTGTTGATCAAGACTTTGGCAGACACAGTAGAAAAAAAACACAGCAATCAATGTATTTTCAGTTTACGATGATAGAACTGTTAAGACTCAAAAAACATTTACAACCTAGGCTTTTTGGAAAATACTTGTTGAGTTCTTATTTGGATTTCTCCAGCTAGGCATATTTATGGCGAATGACTAGTAGCTTGACCCCACTGGTCCCCCTCCACAACACTCACTTATATAGGGCAGCCAAGCTACTGTACCCATGAAACTCCCATGGCATACATCTCATTTCCACACATAAACTGTAAGAATGTAAGACGGCTTCACAGGGTCGACCCTGTTGCGCCAACAAGTAGTTAGGATTTTGGTAAATCTACAACAAGGTGTTTAATAAGGGCATTCCATTTGTGGGGCACTATCCAACATCGGTGAAAGTCCATTTCTATCCATCTCATCGGAATAGTGAGCATGATTTTTGGGCTTTCTCTAGAAATCTATTTTATATGCCGGGTGGAAGTCACTTGGCTTTAGCATGTTATTGGTCTAAGTCATCTTGCGGTGAGTACTTTTTCCCACCAAGATAGGCCTAAGTTCTAGAGTCAGTAACTATTTCTCTTACACCCAAGATCACATGACTGCACAAGGGGAGAGGATACTTTGATATACTAAATTGTAAGGGTGAAAAATATGTGCAATGCACCAAATAAAGTAGACAGTGATTCTTTTTAATCCAAACGACAATTATCTATCTACCAAACAAAAAGTTCTTTTTAATCCACATGACAATTATCTATATACCAAACAAAAAGCTTGCTAAATAAATAAAGACAAAGGCATTAGGTCCTGTATGAAAATTGATTAGAAGTTCATTGTTCTTGTCTTCGGCTTTCATCCTACAGAAAATATTGTCTTGGATGCTTTATACTGCAAACACTACATTATTCCACCTTAACACAACTATAAACAAACATTATCAAAAATCAAAACAACCTAAATAGAAGAAATGAAAATATGAATGTACGGTGATGGCACTCTCAAATTTTGCAAATTTGAGATGCCTTTTCCAAAATTTTGCTTCTGCACTTTCAGATGTGCACCTAAAGAATCAGTCCTGACTAACCCACTTTGGAAGCTTATAATTTAAAGCATGTTGATTGTCATGCAAAACCCATTTGCAGAAATACTCAATAGACATATGTGAGAAGGCATGTCAAATTTTAGCTTCCCATGATAAGTTCTGATAGAGTTTCGAAAAGTGAAGCTAGAAGGTTTTTGCACTGTTCTGTTGTTTGCATACTATTTGTTTTGTGAAGTTGCTTCCTATTTGAGCTTGGTTTTCACAACCAGTTCACTATCATGTCAGAACAAGTGTTGTTCCACATTCCCTATACCTAAATGATCTCAGATGTTAGTTTGTAGAACTTCATGATCTGATTTGCTATTTTTAGCAGATTGAAACCAAATAAAGTTTGTTATGTTTTGCAGCTGCATTCTTGATAGCCTTTTTGAGAGGCCAACTTCGACCGTTAGTATCTTTTGATCAGTGATGTTTCAAGAAAATTCATTTTTCACACATGCTCAGGGTATATTAATGAACTTATGTGTCGGATGGAAGCTTTCCAGGAGTTGATTATCTATTTTTACAAATTGCCAATTGGATAAGTTTTAGTTGGTTCAGAATAGCTGTTGTTTCAGAAAAGCCTGACTGAGCAACTTTTCCAATTATATTCAGTTCCTCATGATCTGTTTCTCTAAGCCGTCTTTTGCACTATACTTTTAGGTCAAAAGCCTATATTATTGCAATTTTTTATGTTTTCATGAGGTCGTTTGCCCAATTTTCAAGGACGATTCCTGAGTCAACCTGGCCTGTTTTAACCGTTTTGCAAAAGTGCCAAAAAGTAGATTTTAGTGGCAACCCAATTCATGTTTTCACTTCACGTGCATTCAAAATGCAGTGTCAAGTCACTTGAGGGTTAAGCTTGTTGGAAAATGAAAATTTTTTAGCCGGACCCACATGGGGCCCGACATGCTTTGCATAATTGTGAATTTTCACTTCAGGTAAGTCATTTTGGATTCAAATATGTGGAAGCATGTTAAGGTATGTAGAGTATTTGGTTGGAATCTTTGAAGTAAATCATACCATGAAGTATTGTAGTAATGGACCATTTTATAAAGGATGGTATTTGGGCAGAGGTTTGATTTCATTACTAAAGGACTTTAAGCCTCAAAACTTTGATCAGGATTAACCCTATATGTGCAATTTTTGGAAGGAGGGTTTAATGCCTAGTTGTCACAAAGATAAAAAGAGTTTTTTAATCATGCTCAAAATGTAGTCTCAGTGAATACCACACTTGCAACATACACCTAAATGCACTATTAAAAAGGCTCCAGAAATTTTCAAAGAAAATAAAATTGGTAGGTGTAGGGAAAATTGCCAATAACCTCTATTACCATTGTTCCAGTCAAAGGAGGCAATTTGATAGTGCATGTGGAGATTTCAACACCAAGTATCAAAGTTGCTATGGGAAACATCTTGTTCAGAGGCCCATATGCATTAGAATGGAGGAAGCTTAGGAGCCCACACCAGTGAAAGAAAGAAGCTCGAACATGCAAAGGGGAACCACGCACCAGGAATGGAAGGCATATGGCCAAGCACGGTGAACAGGGGATGCTCAGGACAAGCACGAGAGCCCATGAAAACAAGTTGGGCCATTTCTTGCAAGCCTCGCCAGATTAATGTTGATGGAGGCAAAAACCCCGCGAGGTGTGCGAGAATGCACGATAGGAAGTTTTATTTAAAAATTTAATAAAGTTACATGTTTGGGATGTGAAATGGGGTGGAACCTGGTGCAAATTTTTTTGGTGAACAGGTGATGGGGGTAAAATTTTAAAAATTTACTCCATGGTGTAACCAGGTGAATATTTAAATGCCAAATTTCATTTAGAGGTAAAATAATTCACCCAAGGGTGTAAAATGTAAAATATTTCAAATATGAAATATTTAAATGAGGCATGGGTAAAGTTTTATTTATCCCACCATTAGTAAGAGCTTTAAATATTTAAAGGCAATGTTTTTAAATATAGTTGAATCTTGAGAATATTGCAATTTTCACGGGAGAAATAATGTATATAGTGAATATGTATTCACTATGAAGATTATTTTAATGCTGGATGCAAATGATGTAAGTAAAGTGAAATTTATTATTCACTTTATAGTCAAAAGGGAAAATATTTGAAGAACTATTGCTCCAGCATTGTGAACAAAAATAAAAGATAGGCTAAAACAGAATTTGCATGGGAAGAGATTTTTTTGAGTAGCTGGATGAAATAATGATTCTCCACATGGGTTTTTTTTTTGTTGCTGGGAAATCATGAGTAGATTTTGTTTGAGGGAATATTTTTTGTTGCAAGGAAGAGAAGATATTATTTTCAATTTGATCAACGGGAATGGAGCTGCCATGTGTCTGCAACAGATTCGAATTTAGGGCTGCTCCTATTTCCTTCTATTCTCTATATCTTCTCTTCTCTTCTCTTTGTAAAGGGTTCTGATTTTTTTGTATTGGGCTAGGTAGATAGAGGTCTATTAAGTCTGAGTTATTTTTGAGTCTAGAAACTATAATTTCTGATTTTATGAGCAAATACAACCAGTTTGTGCAAATAAATCATGAAATGTGTTTGCATTTTCATGAATATCTTTAGTTTGTCTTCATACTTGTACAGTTAAATCATATGAATTCAATAATACAAAGTATTTTGAGTTTATCATCTCAAATTTCATTAAAATGTGTTATTTGTTTATGGGTCTCTTTCAAAGAAATGGTTAAATACTGTGAGCAGATAATAGTGATTTTAAGTGTGTAGGTTGGATTTGATAAGGAGAATTTGATGGATAATAGGAGTGAGATTGTTGGTGTAAGACACTAATAGTTGATGGAAAGCATCAACAATTTTAGATCCACTGGTTGAATGCCATTTGCTGATAAAGTTGTCTTATGTATTTGACTCCATGGCCCAGAATTGGCACTAATTTATCTTGCAGCTTAATGCATCTCAGAAACAAAATTTTAAATGTAAAATCATTCTTGTTCTTATTGTTTGGACAGTTGTGTCTATCATGTTCTCCTTGCTGATTATTGAAATTCACTCAATAGTTTGCCAGTATTGAGTGATACTTTAGGTTTCTCAGCATATTTCTGTGAGAACGTAATCTATTAAGCAATATCTTGTTACTTGTGTGTCTATATTGTTTGATATTGCTGAAGGGTTACCCCCCTAGGTCTTACAGAGCCCGAAGTGTAGAGGAAATGTGTATCCATTCCATTTCTTGTCAGTTGGCTACCTCTTAGGGAATTGCAAATCCTAGCTAGGTTGCATTTTAAACACCAACAAAATGGCGACTCCATTAGGGAAATTATGAATATCCAGTTGCAGATGGTTATAGAGTCAAATTATTTGTCATTCTGAATTTGTTCAAGTTTTGAAGAATTTCAACCCTGGAGAAGAAAGTGTTGTAGTGGACCTAAACAGTTTTGTAATCTGTGGTGCTCTGCTGGTGGAAAGGAACCCAAAAAAAATTTACATGTAAAAGAACTTCATACTGTTTGAAGTTCAATCCTCTATGGAAAGAGGTGGCGACTCTATTGATAGAACTTGTTGAAGATTTGAAGAAAGTTCTAGATCTACAAACATTACCAATTAGGAAGACAATTTGCAGCAACTACAAAGTATCCAGGTATTCTTCACTTTTGGTTTTCAAGAAATTGTATATGAAAACCATACTTGTACATCCTAGACAAAACTTTGGTTCCCTATTGAGTGTTTAGCACTAAAACAAGGAAGGAACAACAATATTTAGTTTGCATACTTCTCACTTGTAATTTGCAGCCTATGTGCTTTGTTGGAGAAGTATGTTTGTTTTAAATTTTCCCACTAAATAGATATCATATGTAAATGCATTTGAATCATGCATTATAATATTCTAAGATTATAATGAAAGGTAGAAATAGGGAAAATGAATAATCAACTATAGAGTTGATATGTAAAATTTGAAAGAGGTATATCAAGATGCCTCAATACATGCACCCTGGTATGGCTCTAGATGGAACTAAGGTTTGTGATCAGTCCCAACTAGATTGTCAAAAAGGTTTTAGCACTAGAAGGTACAAAGCTATCAATTACAGTAACCTTAGTGGTTACCCAAATGACATTCTAGCTAAAGTCATAAATAAGTTACCAAGGTTCATTGGTGATAAGGTTGAATCTGCAAGTAAAAATTTGCAAGAGTTCAGTAATTTGATAGATGATTATGAGATTGATCATGAAGATGTGATCATGAGATTATTTTTTCAGTCCTTGAGAGGAGATGTAAGAGAGTGGTTCTCTTATTTACCAGCCTCTTTCATTCCTTCATGTGAAGAGTTCAAGGCAGTGTTCACAGAACAGTTTGGAGAAAGGATTAACCCTATTTTGATAAGGAAAAAGTTCATGAACATGGAGAAAGAGAAAGATGAGTTAGTCCCATCTTTTAATCTCAGATTTTCAATGATCATAAGAAAGATCCTGGAGAACATAAGGCCAAATGATGATAAATGTTTGGTTGTATACTGAGGATCATTTGACAAAAAGATGAGTTATCTATTGAGGGATAAAGAACCTACAACCCTGCTCCAAGCATATCAGATGGCTATGGACATTGAGAACAATTTGAGATACTCAAATGCTGAAAGGACATAGGGTTGTGAGTGTTTGTCATCCTGACACACCTCAAGAAAGTGGAACTCATGGATCAATTAATAAAAGTGTTTTTCAAGAGGGTATTGCTGCTCCAATTTTTCCATCATCACGATCTGCAGATCCTAATGAACTTCATCTTAAACATCATCAAACTATGGTGTCTCAAAATGAAGGTAGTAGCTATTTGTTTCAAGAAAATAAGAACATGATACATAAGGATGAAAAAAGTGTATCAGAAAATGAAGACACATGTTGTATGAATGAGGATATTGACTGCAATCAGTTTACAATCAGCACATATGTAGATCTTGGCAGTAGTAATAAAGAGGAAGATGCATGGTGTGATGAACAAATAAATATGCATGAAATTTTTTCTTGCAATACCTTGAATGATGAAGGAATAGAAGAGATGAAAGACATCATCCCATGTCATGTTTCAGTCAATGAAAATGATACAATTTCTAATGAAATTTCTTCCAAAGTTGGTGACCAAGACATTGAAGATGGAAGTTGAAGAACCTACTCTGAAGAATCTGAGCATGGTATGTACAGTGATAGGTCATCTTGTGATGAGGATGTTGATGAATGCCAAACTGATTTCTCTTCTGATGATTGTGAAATCTCGTATGAGAATGATTCAGAGGTATGTTCTTCATACAATGGATATAGTGATATGGACATTGATGAAGTCATTCATTCAAATGATCAAATTACACTCAAAACAGACTCTGAATGTAGTTCAAGTTTGACATCAATGAAGCTTGTTGATTTTGTTAATGATGAAGAATTTGAGGATGAACATATATGTGTTCAATTTGATGATCATGAGCATAGTACTGTTGGAAGTGATGAAGATGTTGAAGAACCTATTTATATCTTTGTTGTCCATGACTGCTTGTATGAAATAGAGAATGAAGGTGCTAATGAGCAAGTTTCTGATAACAGTGAATCTCTTGTACATGGGTCAGTATGCCTATCAGATGAAAGTGCACATGAAATTTTCCTTTCTAACCCTATTACTCCTGAAAATGATAGCATTGAGCATGTTGTGAAGAATCAATGTGAAGACCTTGATTTAGGGTCAAATTTTGAATGGTCTGAATCTGTGTCTGAGGCATCCTTTATGGAATTGCATGATGGTTTGAAGAATGAAACTGATAACATGTATGAACCTGAGATAGAGAACATTGCTCATGCATTGGATGTTGATGATTTTTCTCAGTTTCATGAATTGAATGAAGTTGAAAGTACTTTTAATATTGACAAATCTGATTTTTAGAATCATGAAACACATGATAATGTGTTTGGGTGAGGACAAGCTAGCCTGTGATGTATTCCAGTTGGAGGAGATACAAATGTATGAGAAATTTTTTCTCAACACACGAGATGATTGCAGGTTGATTTTCAGTGATGACATCTCCTCTGAACTTGATCACGATGAAGGAGTTAGTGAATGTGATAAGACCATGCTTTCATGTGATCTTGATCACCAGTTTCAAGTGTTGTTGCCTAATATAAAATTAGAAAATGAAATGATGAACAGTGATGTGGATTATATAATTCAGTTGCCATGTGATGACAAAGCTAAACAGAGAAAAAGCTTTTACTTGCATAAGGGCAGTTTGGTATTGTTGTTTGAAAAGATGCAGCCACCAGTGATGTTTTGGTTTGATAGATGCAAGCATGACTTGAGAGATATCAACTCTTTTTATAGAGTTGTATTTGACATAGGTAAATGTTGATCCCCATTTTTCATTTGGTGGCCTGGGGTCATCAGATGAAGTCGAAAATAAAATTTGAAAAGGGGAGCAGTTTGAGGACACCTGATGGATTCAGCTTTTGGTCTACTCTCCAGAGATCTGGAATCTTGTTATGCCCACAGGGGGCATACATCCCCAGTCGGAGCCACTGATGGCACTCTCAAATTTTGCAAATTTGAGATGCCTATTTCAAAATTTTGCTTATGCACTTTCAGAAGTGCACCTAAAGAATCAGTCCCGACTAACCCAATTTGGAGGCTTATAATTTAAAGCCTGTTGATTTTCGTGCAAAACCCATTTGTAGACATACTCAATAGACATATGTGAGAAGGCATGTCAAATTTTAGCTTCCCATGATAAGTTCTGACAGCGTTTCGAAAAGTGAAGCTGGAAGGTTTTTGCACTGTTCTGCTGTTTACAGACTATTTGTTTTATGATGTTGCTTCCTGTTTGAGCTTGGTTTTCACAACCAGTTCGCTGTCATGTCAGAAAAAGTGATGTTCCACATTCCCCATACCTAAATGATCTCATATGTCATTTTGCAGAAATTCATGATCTGATTTGCTATTTTTAGCAGATTGAAACCAAATGCAGTTTGTTATGTTTTGTAGTTGCATTCCTGACAACCTTTCTGAGAGGCCAACTTCGACCATCAGTATCTTTTGATCAGTGATGTTTCAAGCAAATTCATTTTGCACACATGCTCAGGGTATATTAATGAACATATGTGTCTGATGGTAGCTCGCCAGGAGTTGATTTTCTATTTTTACAAATTGCCAATTGGATCAGTTTTAGTTGGTTCAAAACAACTGTTTCAGAAAAGCCTGACTAGGCAACTTTGCCGATTAATATCCAATTCCTCATGATCTGTTTCTTTGAGCCATCTTTTGCAATATACTTTTGGGTCAAATGACTATATTCTTGCAATTTTTTATGTTTTCACGAGGTCGTTTGCCCAATTTTCAAGGCTGATTCCTGAGTCAACCTGGCTTGTTTTGACAGTTTTGCAAAAGTGCCAGAAAGCAGATTTTAATGGCGACGCAGTTGACATTTTCACTTCACGTGCATTCAAAATGTAGTGTCAAGTCCTTTGAGGGTGAAGCTTGTTGGAAAACAAAAAAAATTTAGCCGGACCCACATGGGGCCTGACATGCTTTGCATAATTGTGAATTTTCGCTTCAGGTAAGTCATTTTGGATTCAAATATGTGGAAGCATGTTAAGGTATGTAGAGTATTTGGTTGGCATCTTTGAAGTAAATCGTCGCATGAAGTATTATACTAATGGACCATTTTATAAAGGATGGCATTTGGGTAGAGGTTCGATTTCATTACTAAAGGACTTTAAGCCTCAAAACTTTGATCAGGATTAACCCTATATGTGCAATTTTTGGAAGGAGGGTTTAATGTCTAGTTGTTATAAAGATCAAAAAGAGTTTGTTAATCATGCTCAAAATGTAGTCTCAGTGAATACCACACTTGCAGCATACACCTAAATGCACTATTAAAAAGGCTCTAGAAAATTTCAAAGCAAATGAAATTGGTAGGTGTAGGGAAAATTGCCAATAACCTCTATTACCATTGTTCCAGTCGAAGGAGGCAATTTGATAGTGCGTGTGGAGATTTTAACACCAAGTATCAAAGTTGCTATGGGAAATATCTTATTCAAAGGCCCATATGCATTACAATGCAAGAAGTTTAGGAGCCCACACTAGTGAAAGAAAGAAGCTCGAACATGCAAAGGGGAACCATGCACCAGGAATGGAAGGCTTGTGGCCAAACATAGTGAACAGAGGATGCTCGAGATGAGCACGAGAGCCCACAAAAATAATTTGGGGCATTTCTCGCAAGCCTCGCTAGATTAATGCTGACGGAGGCAAAAACCCCGTGAGGTGTGCGAGAATGCACAGCGGGAAGTTTTAATTAAAATTTAATAAAGTTACATGTTTGGGATGTGAAACGAGGTGGGACCCGGTGCAAATTTTCTTGGTGAACAGGTGGTGGGGGTAAAATTTTAAAAATTTACTCCATGGTGTAACCAGGTGAATATTTAAATGGAAAATTTCATTTAGAGGTGAAATAATTCACTCGAGGGTGTAAAATGTAAAATATTTCAAATATGAAATATTTAAATGAGGCATGGGTAAAGTTTTATTTATCCCACCAATAGTAAGAGCTTTAAATATTTAAAGGAAATGCTTTTAAATATAGTTGAATCTTGAGAATATTGCAATTTTCACGAGAGAAATAATGTATATAGTGAATATGTATTCACTATGAAGATTATTTTATTGGCTGAGAGATGAGATATTTTAATGTTGGATGCAAATGATGTAAGTAAAGTGAAATTTATTATTCACTTTATAGTCAAAAGGGAAAATATTTGAAGAAGTATTGCTCCAACATTGTGAACAGAAATAAAAGACAGGCTGAAACAAAATATGCACGGGAAGAGGTTTTTTTGACCAGTTGGATGAAATAATGAGATTCTCCACATGGGTTGTTTTTATGTTGCTGGGCAAGCATGAGTAGATGTTGTTGGAGGGAATGTTTGTTGCTGCAAGGAAGATAAGATATTATTTTCAATTTGATTAACAGGAATGGAGTTGCCATGTGTCTGCAACAGATTCAAATTTAGGGTTGCTCTTGTTTCCTTCTATTCTCTATATCTTCTTTTCTCTTCTCTTTGTAAAGGGTTCTGAGTTTTTTGTATTGGGCTGGGTAGATAGAGGTTTGTTAAGTCTCAGTTAATTTTGAGTCTAGAAATTGTAATTTCTGATTTTATGAGCAAATACAACCAGTTTGTGCAAATAAATCATGAAATGTGTTTGCATTTTCATGAATATCTTCAATTTCTCTCCATACTTGTACAACTAAATCATATGAATTCAATAATACAAAGTATTTTGAGTTTATCATCTCAAATTTTAGGAGATTGTGTTATTAGTTTATGGGTCTCTTCCAAAGAAATGGTTAAATACAATGAGTAGATAATAGTGATTTTAAGTGCAGGTTGGATTTGGTAAGGAGAATTTGATGGATAATAGGAGTGGTATTGTTGGTGTAAGACACTAACAGTTGATGCAAAACATCAACAATTTTAGATCCACTAGTTGAATGCCATTTGCTGATAAAGTTGTCTTATGTATTTGACTCCATGGCCCAATATTGGCACTGATTTATCTTGCAGCTTAATGCATCTCAGAAACAAAATTTTAAATGTAAAATAATTCTTGTTCTTATTGTTCGGAGAGTTGTGTCTGTCATGTTCTCCTTGCTGATTAGTGAAATTCATTCAATAGTTTGCCAATATTGAGTGATACTTTAGGTTTCTCAGCATATTTCTGTGAGAACATAATCTATTAAGCAATATCATG
The DNA here is from genome assembly GCA_007115665.2 of Sequoiadendron giganteum. Classification (NCBI taxonomy): domain Eukaryota; kingdom Viridiplantae; phylum Streptophyta; class Pinopsida; order Cupressales; family Cupressaceae; genus Sequoiadendron; species Sequoiadendron giganteum. The sequence goes on from CM021103.1 coordinate 280,312,450, forward strand.
TTACTTGTATGTCTATATTGTTTGATATTGCTAAAGGGTTACCCCCCTAGGTCTTACAGAGCCTGAAGTGTAGAGGAAATGTGTATCCATTCCATTTCCTGTCAGTTGGCCACTAGGGTTTGTGGTTCCTTATAATGGAGGTTGGCTACCTCTTAGGGAATTGCAATTCCTAGTTGGGTTGCATTTTAAACACCAACATATGGAAATGACTAAAAATCAAAAAAATATTACTAGGTAGATGTGGCGTTTTGAGTCACAGATGCAGCTCGATGTTGACAGGTGGATGCGGTTCGGGATTTTTTTGACAGGCAGATGCGGTTCAGACTGACAGATGCATCACTTTTTTTAGTAGATGCAGCTCATGGATATAGATGCATCATTTGTTTGAATAGATGCGGTGTATCGTATGAAAACCTACAAAAAAGAGAAAAATGGAAAAATAGAAAGACTAAAAGATGTGCGAATTTTGAAGTGTGTTCACGTTGAGTTCACCAAATGTAACAATAGATTAAAAGATCCTGTGAATGAGTGAGATAATCTACAACTAGAATAAATAATGTTAATCCTAATCTAAATAATATTAATCTAAAATCAAACAAAAAAGAACAAATAAGTAAGCATAATGAACTAAACAAATTAATGGAAAGTTCTCACCGAATATGCATTCACTGCTTCGAATTATCTTGATTGCTCTTCTCTATTTTGCCTTTTCAGTATTCTTGCCCTCAGATTTATGTGTTTGAATGTAAGCATAACTTCATTGAATGTCTAAGCAAAATATCAAAGATAGGTTTCTTCTCAAAAGTGTATGATTTTGGGAGAAGGAATAATGATTATGACAGGCCATTTTATAGATTTTGAGTTTTCAAACAATTGGCTCAGATTTAAAAAGAGATTGACGGACGAGATTGATGAATTTCATGTGATGTGAGTTTTGTCTTAGATAGAACATGAGTTATACCACGGGTTAGGAAAGACTGCAAGACAGAGACTAAGTTAGAACGTGAGTTTGATCTTGAGTTGAAGATCTTAATCTTCAAAAATAGAAGAAATAGACTTTGTATGTAAAAGACAAAGTTAGAACTCGAAGAATAATGCATTTGAATGCAAACAGGAGTTAGAACTAGTTAATCGACTAGTTGTGATGGAGAGTCTTCTTACAGAGATAAACAGGTGTTGAATTCGGAGATAACTGGAGAAGTAAAAATAAATTTTGAGTCAGAAGGTGAGTGAATGACTCAGATAACTGAATGATAGAAGAATGTGACATACAAAATAAAATAAATTAAATTAAATGCTAATTTAATTCAACATTCGAAAATGAATTGAATTTAATTAAATAAATAAAGATAATTTATTTAAATTGATTCTTTGAAAGGGATAAATTGAATAATTAAATAAGAAATATTTAATTATGGATAAAGGGGGTTAAATGAATAATTAAATAATAAATATTTAATTAAGAAGGAAAATTATGATAAATGTGGAATTAAATAATAAATTATTTAGTTGATAGATAAAGGGGGAAAAATTAATTAGTTAGGGACATAATTAAATAAATACGACTTATTTAATTAATCAAGTTGAATAAAGGGTGATGATGAATTAATGAATTAATTAAAAAGGGGTATTTAATTAATAGAGGAAATATGTGTTAGAAAGGTTAATTATATAATTAACATTATTTAATCAAGACCACGGACTATAGAAAATTATGTCGAATGTGTACTTGCAGGCCTAGACCAATTTTCAGTATCTACAGTAAGGTTTGTTGTTAGGGGTGATTGTGTTTTCCATGGTACCAATTAGGATTGATGGGACCAAAAATTTCATACATAAACTATGATTAAGGGACATCAAACATGGGGATCAAAAGGTTCTTGACTAAGAATTCACAATACTAAATGTTGTATGGAATATCTACAAGGGAGTCAAATATGTCATGGTATTTTCTCCTTTATTATTTATTATGGGTAATTCTTCTTCTATTGACATAATAGTTATAATAAAGATGATTATTGGATCCATTTCTATATCCAAATTGACCTCCTATGATTCTTTTGCTAAAATTGTTGATCGATCTTGCCACTATGAATATTTTAAAGGAAGACATATTGAAAATAAGCCACACCTAGACTGATGGTGGGCTGACCAAAGAGGGCATAGTAGCTCGGTTGGTAGAGCAGTCCAACAACAAATGGAAGGTCCTAGGTTTGATTCCTAGTTGGTCTGTATGAGCTGCAACTCAACAAGTGGTATAAGAGCTAGACTAGGAGCCCCAAACATCAATAGTGTGGCTTAAGGGGATTGTATGAAATAAGCCACATTTGGACCGATGATGGGCTAGCCAAAGAGGGGCCAATAGCTTAGTTGGTAGAGCACTCCAACAACAAATGTATGATCTTAAGTTTGAGTCCTAGCTAATCTATATGAACTGAAGCTCAACAAGACCAAGTTCCTCATCTTCTCATGTCTTAAAGATGTTTTGATAAGTAAAAATGTAATTTTTCTATTCTTCATCTCTCATTATCTAATAGAACCTTAGAGGAGTTTTTAGTAGAAGTTATCTTTTTTTTTCTTTTCTATTTTTTAATTTTTTATATTTTTAACACTAAAGAAATTAGCTTGTTACAACAGGATTGCAAAATCAAATTCAAGATCTTAATTGTTATAAATGAATCTACAAGCTAGTTGTCGAACATAAATCGGCAAGTTCACAGAACTTTATGACCTCCCACAATTTCCTGGTGTCAGACGATTTATCGGGCATGAATTCCCATGTACTATCAGCTGATATATGAAGTTACTCCATTAATAAGGACCGAAAAGGAAATTGACATTGGCATGTGTATGTGAGTTTCACCATTACAGCTATCGAATCTGATTCATGGAATAACTTTACTTTTGTCGTGTATAAATGGGTTTCAATTTTCCACCTGCTTTACTCCGTAAAATACTCTTGCCAAAAGCCAAATTAATTCTTGATGTTATTTTAAATTTGGAAAGTAAGATAAAATGATACAGTGAGGTAGAAAGTGGTTTGAATGGAATCGAACAAGAAAATCTTAGGACAATGGATCCTCATGATATTAAGTAGTGCGACTTTGTGCATTGGCGGAACCACAGGTATCTTGTTAAGTCACTTCTATTTCTTGCAGGATGACAATCACAAATGGTTGTGTGCATGGATACAGACTGCAAGGTGCCCTCTTCTTATTCTGCCTATTTGGATTTCTTCCCGTAGGAAACAACCCTCTCTAGACATCCATGTAACTCCAAACATTTCCCTTGCATCCGTCGTACTAGGCATCCTCACTAGCCTAGATAATTTCTTGTATTCATGGGGGCTCGCTTACCTGCCCGTTTCCACCTCGCATCTCTTGAATGCCCCTCAGCTTAGCTTCAATACATTCTTTACGTTCTTCTTAGTAAAGCAAAAGCTTAGCTCATATTCTATCAATGCTATAATTTTCCTCACCATGGGAGAAGTTGTGTTGGCCTTCCACTCAAGAGGTGACAGGCCCGAGGGAGTCATAACTGTGCAATATTATCTTGGATTTTTTGCTACAGGCACGACAACTAGCCTGTATGGATTCATTCTTCCTTTGATTGAGCTTGTCTATAAGAAAACCGCACACCGAATAACATACACGCTTGTTATGGAGATGTAGTTTATAATGTCCTCTTCGACGACTGTTTTCTGTATAATAGGCATGGTTGTCAACAAGGATTTCCAGGCTATTGGGAAGGAAGCAAGGTCATCAGATGTGGGGGCACTCAATTACTACATGTCTCTAGTGTGGAGTGCAATCTGTTGGCAACTCTTTTTCATCGAGGTGTATGGTGTCACCTTTTTTAGTACTTCTCTGTTGAGTGGCATAGTCATGGCTTCCTTAACTCTTGTCGCAGAGGTTCTTGCAGATGTCATATTCCATGAGAAATTCATTGGGGAGAAAGGCATGGCTCTCGCTATGGTTTTGTGGGGATTTACATCTTATTTTTATGGGGAATACAAGAACTCCATATTACAGACAAGCAATATGCCAGAGGAAGACCAACAAGGCTGTGAATCTGCAACCCTTAAGTAGAAGAGGTGAGTTTGGAGCTTCTTGTTGAAGAAAAGTCTAACAAAAACCCATAATCCATAATTTCTTTATGTCTTTAAACATTTGTACTGTGTACTATTTTGTTTACCGTCCCCCCTATGATGTGCACAATATAGGTAGCAGTATCTATCCGTATGGTTCACACATCAAATACTTTCCTGAAACCCAAGTTAAGGTATCACCATATAGTGCTTCCAATATTAAACTAAAGGTTCAAGCACCATGGTCCGTTTACCTGCGTTACCAACATAGCGTGTTCTGCTAACTAAAATTCCTATAAAATGTGTTCTTTGTGGTTTTAAAAGAACAAAAGAAAAAGCTTGAGGATAAGAAAATTGTGAGAATTTTACCATTGAGCTGTAGACTCTTTTTATCTGTTTGGTGAGTTTTCCTAAGGAGTTTTGTTTTGAAAGTTCTATAAAAATGCAATGTTTCACAAATATTTATAATATATTGTAAATTGTCAAAATATTAATAACATATATGTATTAGTGTTGGTTTGTAATATTTGTATTTGCAATTATTTTTTAATAGTTGAATATTTTTTATTAATTTATTTCATTATATTTACAGAAATAATATAGAAAAAATTAAGATTCAATAAGTAAAAAAGTTAGACTCGTGACTTATCAATGGAAAATCAAAATTTCAAATCATAGACTTCAGCAATAATATCCTCCTGTTGTGTGTGTTGCTTCTCTCGTGACCTCTACTGCCCCCTTATTGAGCAGGGCTGGTGTACCTTCAAATCCTACTGCTTCGGCCTTGGTCTCAAATGCTTCTCTTGAAGCAGCTTTTGCTCCACTTATTTGTTACACTAAAGGGGACTCTATCTCTTCTAATACAACTAATCATGTTTCGGATTTATCTTGGACATGAGTGCAACAAAAGAAGAAATTTAAGAAGGCCAATATTTTATGTAACAAGTCCTTGGAGGCTTTTGTTCTAGGCTCTAGGGATTGAGTTGTTTTTGTGGGCTGTTTTGTTGTTCCAGCCCTATTGTTTCTGACTGGTGGCTTGTTTGGCCAGTTTGTTTTGTTGATTTGTTCAGCCCTCTTGTATGCTTTGTATGGGTTTAGGGCCCTTCCTTGCTTATCTTATCAAAAAAAAAAAATCCTATAATTGTTGCATTCACATGAATTATAATTCCACATTTTGCATGCATGTCTTTCAAATCAATTACAACCAAGGAAAACTTTAGTGGTGAATCTTCACCAATTGGTGAATATTTGAAATCGGGACCTCCAAAAATGGCAAATAATACAAGTTAGAAGGGATGTTGAATCACCAGGTTCTTACAAAAAACTAAATTTGTCTTCATTAATTCGCCAATGCATTATTTTTTAAACGATGTGTCATTAGAACTGATTCGCCAGTAGTTTATACTATAATTACAGATATTAATTATATTCGCCATTAATTTTATATTCCTACAATTAATTTTTGGGAAAAAATCGCCACTAATAATAATTTACCTTTTCATTTTAGGGATATTTTAGCCTTGAATAGGTTTTTTATTTATTTCCATCGATTAGCTTTTTAATCAAATGGTTGCAAGTCAATTCCATGACTTTATATGCATGTTCCTTTTAAAAAGATTGTTGAGGCTCGAAATGTGATCTCCATTATTCACTATTGCTAATAGTTCATGACGTACGTCATCATCATTGTATCGGTGGGACATCCCTAAGTGTCCCACCGATGAAGTTGACTCACACAGATAAGGATTCCATACTCCACTTGGGGTCCACCAAGGCACAGGTATACCACTTGTGTAATTTCAGAGAATCATGAAGGGAATCTACAATATTCGTGCCAATCTTCCGGAATGACATCCGATCAAAGCTCTATTTGATCTCCACCATTAACTATTGCCAATAGTTGATGACATACGTCATCATCGTTGTATCGGCGGGACATCCCTAGGTGTCCCACTGATGATGTTCACTCACGCCAATATTCATTGATGGAATGAACTTGCAGTCATTCGATTTAAAAGCTAATCGATAGTAAAATTTTCAAGTTTCATTTACTCTTACTTTTCAAGTGATATTGTTTAAAAACACTTCATCCGTGTGTGCTCTAATGCATTTTCAATATTGAATTTATGCTTGCCTCCTTGACCCCCGTAAGGGGGATCTTCCCCCTTTACCCTCGCAAGGGGCACTACCCCTTGACCCCACCGGTGGCTGTTGCCCTTGAGCACCCACTTCAATATTTAAAAATAAATAAATAAATGGGGGAACTGTGCCGACCAACTATGCAAATTTTTAACTGAGAGATTCACCATTATAATTAATCGTTTTAGTGATTATTCACTAGGATTCGCCATTGTGATTTTAATTTTTTTCCAATTATTCATTAAGATTCCCCAGGATTTTATAATTTTTTTAATAATGTGCATAAGATTCACTAGGGAAAATTACTATCTTTTTCAAATAAAAGGAAATATTTGCTAGGATTTTACACCTTCACTAAGGGGGGGTGTTTCTAAAGTTATCCTTGATTGCAACTATAACATTTGATAAATGGATTTCCATAACTTGTTTCAAAGCTCTCATTTTAAGAGACGCAAGAAAGATGTTGACAAAAATTGTCGAATTTAGCTTTACACACATTAAATCATTTACTTGAAAATTTCTAAAAAGTTTTTAATAAATATTTTGTACATCTCTTAATCACTATAATCCATGAAACTACATTTCTTTTATGCATTCTTAGAAGACAGTAACAAAGATTAAACATACTCTTATATAAGAAATTTTCAGAAAATCCATATTAAACATATCCTACAATCATCACATTATGCTCCAAAATTCTCACTTTCACACAGGCCAAGGAGGAGCACTACCTTATGTCTATATACGAGTTCCAAGAAAAAAAAAGGCCTCATACCAAGTTTAAAAATCTTGCATATTGTTTTTGACCACTTATTTGTTCAGTATTGATTATGCCAGACTTGTATGTTTAGTGTAGCATCTCTTCAAAAGTGGGATCTAGATACTCTTAGGTGATTTTGGTTTTAAATGTTTTGTGTTGAAGCTACGACTAGCAGAGTGAACATGTGGTAATCATTAATAAGCTAGTGGGTGAAATGGCCGCAACTTCCATTCTAAACTTAACATTTTCCACTTTAGTGGCTAGTCTGATGTCGACCATGATCACAGGATATGAATGACATATCAATGGGCATGATTTTCCTCCCTGCACAAGAAATTTTATGGCCCTATTTATTAAGATATGACCCAACCCTATATGGGTATGGTGAAGATCACTCAAGTCTATTCACATGCATAAGTTGTAGACATGTGCTCAAAGCTTGTAAGCCACCATTTAAATCTTGATCAATCTATGTTAATATAGTGTATTTTGTGGATATAGATAATTGAATTGTAGACCTATTTGTTACACTTGCAATAGTAACATATTAATGAGCTTATTCTAAAAGGATTTTCTCTATGCTTGTCATTGTAGTAGTTGGAAAAAAACTCATGGATTAATTTTGTATATATTGTGATATTACAATTATTGTTTATTTATGTGCTTTAAAAAAAAAAAAAAGTGGTTGAACCAATGAAATCTTTTATTAATTTTAGAATAAAATTCATACAAATTCCTGCTTCAGGGGAGCATACCAGAAGGAAAGAACTAGGAGAAGAAAACCTCTAGTTATAGCTCCATGCAAAAGTACAAAAGTCCCAAAAAATAATTATAAAATAAAACCCAAGGATCATTCCAAATAGATATCCCAGATACAACCATTCTACCCTAAGAAAGAGAAATTCAATTGAAATATGGTCAGCGATGATCTTGGTCAACCCCAACCACCCAAGAACTTGAGTTGACTTCATAATAGGATATAATTGGCCATTTATAATCCAATGAGAACTTCTTTGTCTTCACAACTGATGGAGGAAATCTGTCAGATCTTGCAGCAACATCTAACAGAAAGTGGAGAGTAAGGAAAATATGTACCCCAGCAGACAAAACTAAAGGAGAAAGCTTATCACTAAGGAGTTTTCATCCAAATATCATTTCTTAAATAATATCATTCACAATCCCAAACCTAATAATCATCAAAAGACCTTGAAACCAGCTATTAGTAGAAAAATCAATTTTGGAAATAAACCCAGCAATAGAAAAATTGCCATTACCCAACGAGTACTTATCCAAGGCCTCCTGAAGATCTAAAGCATGCAGCAACTTAGGGTGCACAAATTTGTTAGAGAGAATATTTACCAACTTTTCAACCACAAATACATCCATAAGAATGGTGGAAAAGTGACATAGAATATAAGAAAGAGAAGAGTTACAGTTTTCCTAGAACCATGAATTTCCAACCACCTTGTGAATAGCAGAAGAAATGACGTCACCATCAAAGATAAAAATCTAACCAAGTCTTTCATTTTCAAGAAGAATAAGCACACAACCATAGTCTTAGTAAGAAGGAAGAATACATACTTTGTAATAATAGTCAGAGACTCAGATCAAGTAACATGCCAAAAAAAAGGCCCCACTTTGAGATCTCATATATTCAGGGGGAGATTATCCTTCTTACAAACTATAAAAGATAACTCCTCATCAATAGCTTTATTTGCTAAAAAATCAGAAAATGTATTTGCTTCCCTATAACAATGGGATATTGAGAATGCATTGAACCATTTTAACTAAATTAGCACATTGTCTAATAAATATTGGAGATGCCAAACATAATTTTTTTTCCATGAAACAAAATGCAAAACAACCATGGAGTCACCTTCAATTACTAAAGAAATTTTTTGAAGGGACCTTTCAAGATCCAATCCCATACTAAGTGCTTCAAGTTCAACCATGTTATTTGTTCCCACCGGTAACATCTTACAAACTACTTTAACAATTTTAGCATCCAAATCTCTTATAACTATTTCGGGCCCAGATTTTCCAAGGTTACCCCTTGAGGCCCCATCATAGTTTAGTTTGAAATAATTCATTGGGGGAGGTATCCATTTGGCCTCTTTGCAGGCTAATATCTTATCAACTTTATTAGAAAAAGATCCATGGAAGGGTAAGGTTTTGATAAGAGGCCAATTATTGATTATGAATCCATCCCAATTAGAGAAAGATTTTAAAGATTCAATATTCTTGAAGATGAAGGATCTGACCACTTCTAAAATTGAGGATTCCAATTTTATAAGAACCTCCTCAATATTAGAGCACTTACATCTAAAAATTATGTTATTTCTTTCATTCTAGATGCACCATAAAACTAAAGATGGTGTGGCAATCCATAGGCAGTGGAAAAAGGCAATAGAATGAATTAAAGGCCAGGACTAAAATTGGATAGATACAGTGGGGAACACCATGGAAAGCCAACCTAATTTTGAAAAAATCCAATACCAATAGTGCTTTGAAAAAGGATAGTGCAGGAAAAGATGATCCACAGTTTCTAAAAAATAACCACAGAAGACACATGGGAAAGAATTCATGAGGCCCAACCTATCTAGCCTCTCAATAGTTAAAGCCCTACCATTAATTGCAATCTAGGAAAAATCACCCGCTTTAGGAAGACAAGCATCATCCCAAAAGATAACACGCAAAAGGTATGATTTGTTTAGTGAAACCAAAAGAGAATTGTAATCTTCTTTGACTAAGTAATCCCCTTATTTTTATTTGGTCCAAATTAGGACATCATCCTTAGGTGCAAAGATAATGAACCTTTTGTCCATCTCCTTCTTGCAAGCTTCTCTAATAGCTGGATAAATATTTAACTTATCTATAGATTTCCAAGAAATTCTTGGAATGGAGTCAATATATTCAACATTAAAGTAGTCAGCAACAAGAGGAGCCCATAAATTTTCTAAGAGATCCTTTAGATTCCCCCAAATAGTAAAAGAAGAAATAATAGGATATCCATTCCACCTATCCTCCCAGAATTTAGCTTTTTTACCATTATGGATCATCCATGAAAGGTGAGGGAGAATGATTGACCTACACGAAGATAGGAAATTCTAGATTGCTGAGCCTTTTGGTAACGAATAGGCCTTAAACAGTGATTCTTGTGGGAGTGAATGAAGTTATTTTGAGAACATTAATTTCCCCCATCTTGATTGTGGGTTTTGATATAGTTTCCAAGTAAGCTTTGCACCTAGGGCAGAATTTTGAAGTTTGAGATTTCTTATCCTAGCTCCACCAATATCTTTTGGTAAAAGGACCTTATCCCAAGCTATAAGAGGTATTTTTTCTTTGCCCCCAACATTGTCATTCCACAAAAAGGAGTGTAAGATAGATTTCAGTATATTTAAGGTAGGACAGGGGGCCTCTAAAACAAACATCATGTAGATAGGAATCACATTGAGAACAGACTTCACCATTTGGATTTTCCCAGCAAAAGTTAGCCATTTATGTTTCCAAAGGGATATTCTATCCAATATCAATTTGCAGATTCTTTCCCAGAAAGCATGAAGATTATTCCCAGAGAATAATGGTATACCAAGATAGGAGAAAGGAAAGGAACCCACATAATACCCCATAATTTATTAGTCTATTTTGAATGAAATCTGGTACATTGAATAAAAATATTTTTGATTTAGAGGGATTAAGTTTTTGACCTATGTCTGATGAAAAATCTGTAATGATATTTTTGATTACCTTAGCTTCAGGTACAGAAACATGCCCAAATAATAAAGTGTCATCAACAAAGAGACCATGAGTTTGAGCTTCTTGCGTATTTTGGATTAGGATACCTTTCCAAACTCCTAAATCATTTTCCCTTCTTATTGATTTGCTTAAGCCTTTAGTCATAAGAATGAAGAGAAAAGGAGATAATGGATCACCCTATTTGATACCTCTGGTTGAAGGAAAAAAACCGCAAGAAGAGCTATTAAGAAAAATTGAAAATCTTACATGGAGATGCAAGAGAGAATCCACTTGACCCATTTTTCTGAAAAACCCAAACTACGTAAAACAACCAACAAGAAATTCCAATTAACCCTATCATAAGCCTTCATCATATCCAATTTGAGAATAATGGCTGGTATTATGTGTGACTTAATGAAGTGCAATATTTCATGGGCTACAATAACACCTTCTGTGGTATCTTTCCCCGGTACAAAACCACCGTGTTCCTCTGAAATGACATGTGGAATGATTGTTGCAAGGTGGATAGAAATTGCTTTAGTAAAAATTTTATATATGGTGTTACACAAAGAAATGGGTCTAAAATCAGAAAAGGTGCTTGGAGAATACACTTTTATAATATCAATGAAGGTGTTATTAAGTTCTTTAAGGATAGACCTATTGCGTCTAGCTTCTTCAAGTGCCCGCCAAACATCAAAACCAATGATTTCCCAATATTTTTGAAAGAAATTGGCAATAAACCCATTAGGGCCCGGAGCTTTGTTAGGAGATAGATCAAAAAGAACTGTTTTGACTCCCTCAATGGAGAAAGGGGCCATTAGCATAAAATTGTAATTATAGGATACCATTGAGGGAATAACCTCAAAGATAGAAAATTATTAATTGAAACAGGTTCAGTAGTCAGCAGATTTCTGAATTAAGATATAGCTTCTTTTGCAATTTTTCTATCATCTTTTAAGTGTGTTCCATCCATGCTTGTTATTGATGAAATTCTACCTTTTTGCCTCCTAATTTTTGCAAAAGCATGGAAAAATTTGGTGTTTCTATCACCTTCTGCAAGCCATGTGTCACGAGACTTGTGTCTCTAGTAGCACTCTTCTCTACAAAGAACTTCATCAAGTTGTGAAGTTAGATATTTTTGAATAACATAAGATGTTGAATTCAGACCATTTACCATAAAAAAATCATTTAAAGATTCAATTTCATTCTAAAGTCTTTTTTTTTTTTGTGAATATATTTTTGAAATGTTGTTGATTCCACATTTTTATTTTCCCTTTTAGAAACTTCAGTTTTTTAGCCATCTAAAACATCTGAGACCCAGAAAAGAAGGGACCATTTTCCCACCAAACTTTGATAAAAGGGATGAAGGAGGAATCCCAAAACCAAATTGGTTCAAACTTGAAGGGAATCTTATTATCAACTCTATTTTCAATGAGATTAAAAGACAAGGGAAAGTGATCAAATCTAGGGAGACCATCAATGATAGAAGATGTATCTAAATCCAAATCCGACCAGGAAGAAGAGAGTAAAAAGTAACCACCTATATTTTTAGAAACATCCAAAAAAACATTAAAGTCACCTCCAATCACAACCAAGGAGTCTGAAAGAAGTTGCAGAACTAATGAAATAGAATACCACAAACGTTGTTTCTCACTGCTAGATATAGGACCATATATATTAAATAGCAAAAATTTGATATCAAAGAAATGGCTTTTTATAAGAGAAAGGCACCAATTAGAAGAGGAGAAAATGACCCTAAGAGCAACATTATTTACATTCCAAAGAAATGATAACCCCCGAGAAGCTCTTGAAGTTGAATGTGAATAGAATTTTGATTTGGACCATTTTGAAAATAGTGAAAAAGTAGAACTTGAATTCATATTAGTTTCTTGCAATAAAGCCACATCAAAGTTTATTAAGTCTAGTTGACACCTAATTAGGCATTGCTCGTTAGGATAATTTAAGCCCCTAACATTCCACGATGTGACCTTCATTTTTCTCAATTGAAGGAATCCTCTCCCCTCTTACCTTGATTTTTTTTTTGAGAAAGATTCCCTACAACAAACTCCAATTGCAGGTTTCGTTTAGCAGCCCCAGATCTTGTCCTGATGGGACTAAAAGTCCTCTTATTTTTGGTAGGTGAAATTAACATAATTTGAATACCAGCATCAATATCAAATTCATTTTTCTACTTCATTGGCTTACACCCCCTTCTTGAAGGTGAAGAAAGGGGCATAGCTAGAGCTAAAGGAGATTGAGAGATAGGTAACTTTCCTCTTAATGATGGGCTTATGACCATGTCACCTATACTGCACGGTTGAATTGGGCTGAAAGATGGTTCTTCTAGCTATAGTTCTTGTATGATAGGAATGGAAAGTTCTTTGTCAGCTTGAAGTATATCATTTTCAATGTTAGAAAAAAAATTCCATTGAATTTCCTCATTAAAAATAGTCTTAGATTCCTTAACTACCTTATAAATTTTTTCAATCCTGTTGTTGATCCATTAAAGACTAGTTTGGATATTTTCTTAGGGATGGTTGAACAAAAATTAGGCTAGCTAATTTTGAACTTGATTGATTTTTTCTTCTCAGCCCGACAGGTTCAGCCAGATCTTGATGTCTTTTTTCTTAAAGACTTTGCAAGGGTGAACGAACCATAGTCATAATGGGGCTACTACTAAACTGAGATGATTCCCCAAGTTTAGGTATGAGAACTTGATTTGAGATGGGGGATTTCAAATTATTAGATCCCTTCCTTTTATTTTTGAGAGGTAAATATTCATTTTCCACATTTGTCTTAATTTCTAACCCCTTATTAGACTTTATAGCCATTAAGTTTAGACCATTCTTGAGAGGTTTAGTGTAGTGACCCTTATTGTTTTTCTGTAGAGGGACAAATCTAGGACTTTCCACTGATATTGCTAATTTAGATGGAGGTAATTTACCAAAAGATCTAGGGCCAAGATTAGTCAAATCTTAAGAAGATAGAATTTCAAAAGAATTTCTAGTGAAAAGCCCCTTACTATATTGAAGTTGAGTAATTGAATTTTGGTTTTTGGAAGGATTGAGCAATTTTCCTAATATAGTTGTGTCTTTTCGGATGAGATTAGGAAGAATATTAACTTGGATATCCATGTAAAACATAAGATTATTTATTGGAGAGTTGGGCTTATCCGACAATGAAGAAATCTAAATTGTAGATTTTTCTGTGGGCATCTAAAAATTGGTGGTTAGTTTAGGCCTATTTCTGTCAAGAGGATGTTCCTTTAACATAAAATGAGGATTGATCTCATTAAATATGCCAAAATTTAATGGGTTAGAAGGTATCTTGAACATGTTATCTAGTTTTCCAAAGATTCATTTGATGGTTTTGATTGTGAAAGTTTAAGCCATTTAAAAAGAGGAGCATCACATTCAATCACTACTTCTTTAAACTAGTCAAAAATTTTAATTATGGGTTGACACCATATGCCATTCAAAGATTTGAAATTACAGAACCTCAGAAAACTCTTGCTTGGATTTACTAATACACATATTCTTATGAAGAAAAAACCATCAGAAATCTGTGAATCTGAAAGAAGGAATTTGCCAAATGAATTATCCTTTTTTTCTAAAATATCCGGATCTAAGAATTCAAAGGGGAGTTTTTGAAAATAAAACCAAATTGGAAGAGTCTTAGATAAATTCATATCTGATTGAAAGAGAGGATGCCATGGGAATATGAAAATTAAATTTTTACCAAACCAAACAAAATTGCTTTCTAGAACCTTATTTTTTGCTTCAACAAAATCCATTACCAAGATAAAATTATTAGTCGAGATTACCTAAAAAATAGAGTGCCAAACCACTGAGAATGAACTTTCTTATGTAATTTGGAGAGCGCCATGCCTTCCCCCCAAATCTGGAGAATAACAACTTATTTGTAGAGATCCTCTCACTTTTGATTCAGTGGCATCTTTTCAACATTTATAGACAAAAATGGAAGCTAGATTTTCCTTTTAGGGTTTGGAGAAACAAATTCCTCAATCACCTCTGACCCAATAGGGTTTTTTTTTCTAGAATCCTTGTAGGTATCAAGAGCCTTAGAGTTAGCGGGGTCACGGGTGGCTTGAAAATATTTCAATAACGGTAGCCAAGGCCAACACCATCCAGGGCGTATATAGGTTCAGAAGCCCTATATTTTGTAGGGTTTAGTGATGGCCTCTCCATTTGCTTCTTTGGAAAATTCCTATTCCTATTAGCAACAAGATAAGATGAGGGATCATGCCCTTCCTTATTAAAAAAAAATTCTCTGACCCCCCCATCCCCACTTCAAATAATATGCGTTGTTGTGTTGACCTGCCTCAAACACAGATATTGAATAGAATTCACCACCCTATAACCCATATTTGGAGACCCTTCTCCAATCTTCCTTGCATTAAACATTTTTAAATTTTTGAAGTATTCAGATCTAGGAATCCCAACATAGTTATTTTTACCCGTGGGTGCTTTATTAACCCATTTACCGGCATAGTAAACCCATTGCAGAGTATGATCAATATTTCCACCATTTGATAAACCCATAGCCACATCCACCCATTTTCCTCCTTTGAAAACCCATTGAGGAATGTGCTCTGAAATATAATTTGGACCCGGCGGTAGTAGATCGATTAGCGAAATGTCTCCCCATCTCAGAGATTTAGTTGACTCTTGATTACAGTCCATTAAATTGGCTTCCTACTCAAACACTATGCTTTTATGGATGTTGATCCCCTATTACAAAACTCCCATTTTGGTGCAAGAAGCCGCAAAAAAAATGGCCTTCAAGATTATTGGCCATAGTCTTTCCCACGATTTTTTTCTTGTCACACTTTTTTCACCCCCATTGATTTTTTCCCGTATATTGTTGTTATACTATGTAATATCTATTTACAGCTACAATCCAACTGGGTTGTATTAAATGTTACATCACATAAGAATTGGTTTAATAAGATGGTAAATGTTTGTAGAAAATTCCATTCCTATACCCTAAGTCAACGAAGCAGTAACTAGAACACGATTTTACTGACCCACACCTTGGCCACTATGAAGCGGAGTCAAACCTATATTCTTGAGGAATGAAAACCCCAATCCCCAACAAACTCCACTACAAATGGTGTCATTGTTTATTAATGTGTCATATTAAAATCTATATAAAGAAAATATCATTGTAATAGTTGAAAAAAGCTCATGGATTAATTTTGTATATATTGTGATATTTCAATTACTATTTATTTATGTGTTGTGTCATATTAAAATATCTATATAGAAAATATATTTTCAAAATAAATTAATTTATAGACTAATCAATGTATCAATTAATATCAATTATTAATTTATTAGTTGATAAATATTAAAATTGGTTTCAATAGATAAAAATTCAATATATTATTATTTCAAATATCATCATTTCTATGTTTTGTAGGTATCTTATGGATTCTTTGCTGAATTAAAATACCCCTCTCCAAATTATGGTCTATCTTATGTCAATCTTTATATTTAAATAATGTTGGTTGTGAAAGGTCTAGGAAGCTACAAATCTATCGATTGGGGTGTTATTTAATTATTGTTCTTAGCATAGAAAAAACAAACCAAATTTATATGAGACTTGTTGATGGTTTTTTTATGCACTTCTCAACATAGGGAATGCACAAGTGCATTACCTCTCTTGAAAGACAATCTTCCACAATCAAATTGCAGAACACTATCCCAAGGTCTCTTGGATGTCAGGTCATGACGATGCTTGGAATAGATCAGTTGATTTGTGATGTGATTTGTTGGGATCACAAGGCATTCTTATGTGAATCAAAGCTATAGGAGAATTGGATCTCCGAACAGAGTTTTTAGGATAGGAAATTACTGCACTTTTGCTGTTGGTTCAAACATCAATCTTAAACTCCATCTTATCATTGAATTTGTCTTTACAATGTGCAATGAACCTTAGTATAGGTTATTTCTTAAAAAAAAGGAAAATGGTAGGGAAGGGAGAAGGTTCCTGGACCTACAACTATTGATGAACAGTGATCATGGAGGTTCCTGCTATGGACAATTTCCTTAAAATAGCATTTCACTTAATCAAAAATTTCACAATGTCATGAAATCTATGCTATCTTCTAAGGACTGCAGATATTTCATCATTCATTCACCATATAGATGTGAATAAAGATAAATTTTAAAGAGTAGCTATAAAATTAGAGTCCAGAATAACTTTGCATAGTCACTTACCAACAACAAATTACTAAAAGTATGGACATGAAAAGCATACATAGAGCAGGAATTTTCAGAACCAAAGGCAACATTACTAAATCTACCAAGGACAACTAAAAGGAAATTAGGAAAACAAAGTAACTCAAACTAGAATCTTAACCTATGGGAGAAGAATCATGAAACATATTAAGAAATCCAAAATACACCAAAATCACTGTATTTCTATTGCAATTTCTGTAGCATGTCTTTACAACAACTCAACTCTCTCAAAATCAAAGTAGCAGACCCCTATTTATAGCTTCCAAAAAATGAAATGAGTAGCCAATATTCAATTCCATTGTGTGGCCAAGATTCACTTTACAGTAAGGTCTCAGCTACCCCCAAATATATTACATTTTAAAAACATCTTTTATCTTTTCCTTGTTATGTCTTCTAGTGGCAGCACTATAGCATTTTTGTCTTTTTGCTAATTTCTCTTTGTTGCAGTTATTCTTTTAGAAATTATTCATCAATGATTGGGTTGTCTTCCCATTTCTTCAAAGCCGCATACTCCATGAATCTCAAGATCATTGACCGAAGCTTGTCAATTTCAATGATGTCAGATCTTAACACTTGGTAACTCCATTCCTTGGAATTGTTAATGAGCTTCTCCCAGTCTTCCTCATACTTGGCAGCGTTATCCTTGAAAAGCTCAGATTGGGTGAAATCTCGAGCAACAAAGCTCATAAAATCTATGGTAACCTCGGCTGACATTCCCTTCTCCATCCTCCTTCAGAAGTGAGGCTTTATGCTTTCTAGATTGATCTTAATAGCAGGCATCGTGTACCCTATCATCAACTTGAGTTACTTAGCAAAATCTCCTCTGGCCTCCTTGGCCCATTCAATATCTAGAATTACTCATTCTAGGATCTGTTCTAGCCTACCATTTCAGCGATCGAAGTCTCGCTTCCACACATCCATTAACCAATCGTCATCATCCTTGAAGGAAAGGTCCTTTTCCCAAACCTCACTTGGCAATGCGAGGATAGCCTCGATTTTTAGGTAGGAAAACTTATACTTCTTTAGGAACTCCTTGTAGATTCACTTTGTGCCTTAAGGAGAGGTTTGCACTTCTAGGAACTTGTTTGTTGTTTGGATAGCCAAATTGATGCCCATATTCCCAGTTTCCAAGACCTGTTGGAACCAATTTTTCATGGTCCTATCCAAGTTCCTCCTTCTTTCCAGCTTGTTGATATGTTCTTGGGACAACAACTACGACGGAGCCAATGATGTGGTAGGTTGTTCATCCAGAGATGACCATTGTTGAATGTAGGCCATTAAATCAACTGCCTATGCTTTGAGCTTTTCCTTTGAAACCTTATCCTGCTAGATAAGGTGCACCACTGTGGCAACTAATTCCCAGAGGTGGTTGAACTTATGTTCCCTGGGGCCACTCCCAAGTCAATGGTGGAGATGTTATAGCTTATTCCTTGTTCTCCAACCACTAGCATAGCTATGTGCACTACCCTAGATCTAGAGGAATCCATCATTACCCTTCATATGAATCTTGGCTTCTTCTCCTCCTTGGTACTAATTTGAGCTCTAGCCAATATTGCCTCTAGTCTTGCTTTGAAATCCTTTAGGGTGGGAGTTCTCTTTTCGAGCTGCCTTTGTAGCCAATCGAGCATCGGGGGTTTTTCCTTGGGTGATTCATGTTGATATTTTTTGTCCTCCACCCTAAGTTTGATGGCTTTGAGATTAAGGGCCTCCTACTCAATTCTTGAATCTTCGTTCTCCTCGTCGGAATCTTGCATGAGTATTATACATTTGGTAAGAGATTTTGTGAGCAATTGCTTGTCAGAGTGTTCTTCCCTTTCAACACTCTTTTCTTCTTCACCCTGGTCATGCCCACCTTCCTTGAGCCTATCCTCTCATTCATCTTCATGGAAGGATGTTTCCTCATCATGCTTTGGGGTTTGACCATGTCCTTCCGTAGGAGACTTACTGCCCTCAGTCTCTAGAGCAACAATTCATTCAATCGTAGGTTGTCCTTCAGCCTCTTTGTCCTCAATCTCCTTGAGTTGCTTGTTCCACTTTGTGCCCAGCTCTGGATCAGTTGTTTCTTGGATTATTTTCATCCCTTGATCCTTGATGTCCTCACTAGAAGATTCATAGGCCACCTCATCGATCACCTGATGTTCGTATATTGGATGCTCATGATGTTCAAACTCCTCATCATCTAGCCTCTCAACTACCTCTAGTTGTCTTTGCTCAAGCTCATCCAAGGTTTGCATTGTAGCCTCCATTCTAGTTGGTTTTGTAGGAAGAGGGAGAGCTGGGGCATTAACCATTTCATGGGTGATTGCACCTTGCACCATTGGATTTGCAAGCTTTCCTAAAAGTTCAGATGGCACATTTTGCATATACTTAACAAAGGACTCTGGGAGAGTGAGGGCATGAATTGTGACAACAAATGAAGCGGGTGGAAGGGAAGAAGACATGGAGGATGACAAGATTGGAAAGGTTGTCATGGAGGATGAATCCACCGATATGATCTACATGATCGGAGAAGTGGAGGTGAGGTGGACAAAAATTTCCACCCCAGGCGGAAAGGAAGCAATTATTGCAAGTGAAGTGGGTGGGATGGTGGCAATAGCAGCAACAATTGCAGCAATAGATGAAGTGGGTGGAGAACTTGGTGGGTCAGCCTCTGTCTCCTCACCCTCGTGGATTTGATCTTCAGGTATTACAAGCATCTCCATGACGCTGCTTGTTTTTCTATGCTTCTTAGGAGGCTCACCCTCTGAGGCCTTTCTGGCGTACACCTTTGGGTTAGGGTGCTTCTCATCAACCTCCTGTCTCTTCCTTGACTTGATAGATGTTGGGGATTTGGATGTTTCTCCAGTTGTAGAGGCAACTGCCCCACCATCAGAACCACTTGGCTCACGTTCGTGCCCCTTGAATGTCAAGGCGACTCCTTGTTGCTTTAGTTGAGCGACCTGCCCATCGATCCATGCCTTTGTCCGAGCCTCAAAGGGCTTGGTGAGAATGTCAAGATCATTAACCTCTTGCTTGTCCCAATCAATTAAAGGCAATGAAATATTTGTAATGGCACTATACCTCAGGTCGATCACTATGCTCTCATCCTCTTCAAGTTGATCCAAAACTAGACATAGGTTGACCCTCTTCATGAAGTATGGAGTCATACGCATATAATGCCATATCTGCACCTCAAAGTCGTCCTTGCAATTAGCCCAAAAGTCCTCAACATAGTGGAGGTGGGCATACTCTGGTTCAACTACCTTTCTAATATGACCATATGGGTCCATCTACGACATGGCTATATGTTATCTGAAGTGGTATTCTGCTAGCTCCTTCTCTATATTACCCGCACATTGGGAAGTATGAATTTAATACATCCCCTAGTCAAGCCCAAGGGGATAGGGGTCTGTGCCAGATGTTTAATGCTCAAAATGTTGTGTACATGTCGCAGTTGCCAAGTTAGTTCCAATAGTATAATTCGGTCATTAGGGTACTGAGGCAACTTATTCAGCCTTTCTATGAATCCTTGGGTGTGAATGTAGGTGAACTTAGGGAATTGTACGAACAGGAAGGCGTAGTGCTTGAGAAGGGCTCTAGCACTATGAGAGACTCTTCTCTCAAAATCACCTACAAGAGACTGAATGATGTAGGTAATAAAAGCATCGTTTACCCTAGAATAGTCCTTCTTGAAATTCCTATACTACAGCTACGGTTATTTTTCATAGGGTTTGAGCTCTCTTCCCCACGCCTCATTGGGCATTGCAGACAATCCATTATAATGTTGTCGATCTGCAAGCGAATAGACCAGGTAGGACATCATGTAGAATTTTGAGGTCTTCCTCACATTGACAAATTTCTCATGAAAGCAATTGCTGATTATTTCCCCCAATAGAATGTAGCGTCATCCCGACGGAGAATTTGTTCAACAAAATATAGCATCCATTCCTAGAAGAAGGCCATAGTAGGAAGGCCCATTACTCTACTTAGTAGGGTGATCAGGTCATGATAGTCCTTAAAGAAATCATTGTGGTAGAGTTCTTGAGGGACTTTGCTAGCACTGCCCTGCCTATCTTTCAACTAGTATTGGTTGATCAGTTTTTTGCATCTTATAGGATCATGATCCCATAATGCTTTGCACTCCTAAATGTTTGGGGTATCCATTATTTTGAAGATAGGGATGTTGAAGGTTTTAGTTATCCCGAGAGGGGACATGTCAGCCAGGATGTTGCCATCTCAAGGGCTTACTCAAGGCTTGCAGCATCAGACGCCCCTACTGAATTGAGTACCACAATTACCTATGGTTCTGCACCCTATGCATCCAATGAACCAGGCACATCTGGTCCCTCGCTATTTGTTGCCCCAATAGCAGCATTCCCATCCTCAGCCATCCCAGGTGCCGACGTATCTCCAAGCATCTTAATTCCCACCCACTCATTAGAATCATCCGGTTGCACAACCATGTTCCTTCGGAATTGAGTGTCGCAACCAAACAATACCGAAAGGGACAAGATTGACGAGCTCACAAAGATGATCACAAATATGTCCATAGAAATAATGCACTTGAGGAATCAGAACAACCAACTGCAAGCATCACAAAAGAGCATCCAGGTTAACCTTAATCGTGATAATTGAAATTATCATGAAAATCAGGACAGTCAGGATGCTAGCACATCATTTGGGCAAAATTATGATAGAAATCAAAATTTCATTCAAAACTTTAACATAAGGCCTTTCCAAAGGAAAAATCAGACATGGGACACAAGACCCAACAATGGTGGCATTCCCACACCCCTCGATTAGCCTAATAGCAATAAGAACACTACAAGAAGAGTTTTCTTCATTGAGGTCACTTTATCGAGTTGGTGTCACATACACAAAACAAGTTGACACTCTGAGATGGATTGTCTAGAGTTCCAAACTACTGCCGACATCTTTCAAGTTGAGGTCTAGAATGCTGCTAACAATTCAGGGTGTAGAGACATCATCTCATCTAACTCATATGACTCTTTGGTGCTGGTGGTGAATCAAGCCCCTTTCCCAAAATTTGAGTGCAACACACCAGAGTAGGAGGGTGTCAACTTGAGTAGCCACGATAAAGTAGAAGAGTTAAGTTTTGAAAGTCCTTTGGCTCATCTTTTTGATTCAGTAGATAAGGGTCCTAAAGAGGATGAAGAAGAGCCTGGGAAGATGAAGTCCAAATAATTCACCAATGGACTACCCCTTACAACCTTAGGAATAGTTAGGTTGGTGGTCATGTTGGAGGTCCTTTTAAGACCTCCACTTTGTCAAAGAATTTCAGATGTGAGTAGTAACCCGGGACTTCCCCATACACCTACATGGTACCTCAACAAAAATAAGCAGCAAAACCATAGCCAAGGCCAACCCACTAGCTCCTCCCAAAATGTTTCCTATGATCAGGAAGTTGAGTAGATGGGGGAGTATAGTACAAATATCGACACAAAATGATATTCACCACCAAATGGGGAACCTTCACTTTTAGACGAATGTCATTCAGACTAATCAATGCTAGTGCTACTTTTCAACGTGCCACGAATATTACTTTCAAGGACCTGATTGGCAAGTGCATAATCATCTACATGGATGATTTGACAGTGTTCTCAAAGTAGCAGGGTAATCATGTCGCCGACCTATGCAAATTCTTTCAGAGATGCCATGAATTAAGGGTTTCCCTTAATCCGAAGAAGTGTATCTTCAGTGTCACTGAAGGGATGCTCCTTGGACATGTCCTCTTAGAGAGGGGAATTTCTATTGACCCTAAGCATATCCAATCAATCACAAAGATTCAACTACCAGGCAACAAAAAGGAATTAAAATGTTTTTTTGGAAAGATCAACTTTGTCCGCAATTTTATTACAGGCTTTGCGAAAATCATCAAACCACTCAATGCTATGCTAAAATAGGATGCTAAGGTTGAGTGGACCCCAAAAGAAAAGTAGGATTTTGGTGAAATTAAGAAGGAAATTGCTGATGCCCTTGTGCTAGCCAGCCCCAACTACCTGAGGCCCTTTTACATCTACTCATTCACTTCATATCATTCATGTGCCAGTATCTTAACACAAAATGATGAGAAGGGGAGTGAACATATGATTGCTTTTATGACTACCAATTTGAAGGATGTCAAGCCATATTCTCACAACATTGAAAAACAAGCCTATGCCCTTTTTAAGGGGGTCAATAATTTTAGGCATTATATCTTGTGCAACAAAGTGTTTCCTATAGTTCCTGACCCATAGTGAAGACATTCCTCATGCAGAACAAGCTAGGAGAGTGAAGGGAGAAATGGATCGCATTGTTGCAGGAGTATGATATGGAAATCTAGCTAATGAGTCTGGTGAGAGGGTAGGAACTTTCCAAAATGATGGCATAAGTGGTTGTTGAGGCTAGGCTCGAACTCATAGTGTAGCAGTACCAGCTAGACGATGTCTCTCCAGGTGAATGGTACGATGACATAGTGTATTATCTATTGAATCATAAATTTCCACCCCATCTGTAGGGAGTCCAAAGGTGAGCCCTCAGATTGAAAAGAAGTAGTTACATATTGCAAGGTGTCATATTGTACAAAAGGAACCATGAAGGTATCTACTTGAGATGCCTTAGTAAGGAAGAAGTCTATCGTGTTCTCAGTGAGTTCCATGATAAGTTTGGAACTGGTCATGGCTTTGGTTTATCAACTGTGCATCAAATATTGAGAGCTAGGTACTATTGTCCCATAGTTTTCAAGGACAGTCACATTTAGGTCCATACCTGCCATCTATGCCAAACCGCCACCACCTGAGAAAGGAATGTTGTTGTCTCATTGTAACCTATTTTGGAGGTAAGGCCATTCACGCAATGGGGTCTCAACTTTATTGGTCTGGTAAGCCTTCCATCATTTGTTGGATATAGGTACATTCTAACCAATTTTGATTACTGTACTAGGGGGACATAAGAAATTTATTGTAGACAATGCAACACTGAAGTAGTGACTAATTTTCTTGAAATTTTTATTTTAAATCACTTTGGCTGTCCTTATACATTGGTATGTGATAATGGGCCTACATTTTCTTCATTAAAATTCATAGGTTGGGCTTTTGATTATGGTATCGCTCTTAAGTTTTCCTCCAATTATTATCCTCAAGGAAATGGTCTTGCTAAGTCAACCAACAAGAACTTGATCACTGTGATCAAGAAGTTACTAGATAGGAATCCCAAAGACTGACATACCCAACTCTGTTTCACCCTTTGTGTAGATCGTACCCGTCAGAAGGCTACCCTTGGAGATTCCCCTTACCATCTCATTTACGGCTTGGAGCTCATTTTCCCCATACATTTGAAAATCCCTACAGTCTAATTCATCAATGATTTTTATGAAGGGGGAGACCGTAGAGAAGCTCGCTTCACTGAGCTACTACACTTAGAAGAAGTACGAGACCATGCAATAAATTTCGCCAAACATTAGGGCGTAGTCAAAACATGGTTCGATTGCCAAGCCAAAATTAAGGCCTTCTATAATTCTGATCGGGTCCTTTATTGGGACAAGTCCCATGAAAAGAAATGGGGACATAACAAAATTCATCAAGATTTGGCTTGGCCCCTTCCAGATTGCTGAAATCCTTGCAGATAATGCTTTTCATTTAAAGAATTTGACTAGTGAAGATGTCTCATTTCCTATCAATGAGGAACACCTTAAGCATTACTTACAGGCCTGAGCTCTTCTAGAGATGTTTGTGTAAATACCTATACATAGGTTAGGGTAGGTTTCATTGCTTTGTCCTTTTTTTTTGTTCCCATTTGTTCTTGTTTTGACTTTGGAAAGAGTCTTCGTGTTCTGTTATGGTGGTCGTACTTGGCTCGATAAATAGTTTTCCCTACTACTCGCTCTGGTGCTGTTCTCTAGATAAGCCTTCACTCCTTATTACTAAACTTTGAGAGCCCCTAAGCATTGGTTTTCAACTTTCGAACTCTGAACAAACCTAGGATGGTGTCCTGCTTGAATTTCCTGCATCTATCATGGAACACACAGAAAAACATTTTAACATTTCCAAAGAATGGTATGGTGATTATTGAGAAGGCTGGATAAGTGAAAAATATAAAGTCTTCTCCAATGACCACTGTGGTTCCCAAGCCCAAAGTGAGCTTTGTTGCTTACATGGTTGAGCAGAAAGAAAAGAACAGTGCTGAAAAAAAAATCAAATGAAAAGAGTAGAATATAAAGATAACAACCGTATGGGTATGTGAATATCTCTACCAAGGCTATGGATGCATGACTGGTAGTAGAGCTATGTTTGTGGGGTCACAACAACAACATCAACAGGGCTATGGATGCCTGACTATTAGTGGAGCAATGTCCAGGTTACTTTTAGGGTCAGGCAAACTATGAAGCTTGTCCTTCCCGATCAGTGGTTTCCCATGCTATCTATAAGAAAAAGAAATGAACTCACCAAGCACACACCTCCATGATGATGTCACAGCATGATTCAATTTCACCTTCTTTAACTTGCTCTTAGTTCAACTTTGAAAATAAACTTTGGCATGTGAAACTAGAGATCATGGGTTCAAAATGAATATTTATCTTCTGAATGCTGGGAGCATTCTCCCAGTGGAGTCACCATTTGTTGTGCCTCTTGTACACATTCTCCATCCAGAACAGGGACCCTCTCCCTTTCCTTTTGGCTTGCCAGGTCCTTTTTGCTTTGCCTCATTTTGGATGCTCCATTTTGACGTCCTTGATGGTCAACATGTTCTCAAAAGTCACATTTTAGGGTTGACCAAATTTCTCCCTTTTGAAAAATATTAAGTCTTGAGCCCTTTCAGGTTTTTTCTATCACTTGGTCTTTTTGACATCTGTGGCACCTTCTAGGCCCAAACCCTTAGGTTTTCATTTGCGGGTTTCCATTTCAGCTTCGACATTCTCCACAACCAACAGTTGACATCTTCCCAGCCCTTGGATCTCGTTGCTTCGATGGTTGTTTGAATTATTTGAAGAACTTGACGGTTCTACCAATGCATCTTTCCAGCCCTCAGATCCCATCTCTTAGACATTTCCTTGGGCTACCATCTTCGATTTTCCATTCCACATGACTATCCTTCGATGTCTTTCCGGTCATCGGGACCTAGACCTCCCACCGTCGCCTAGGAAATTTGAATTCACATACCTAATCTTCCACTGTACCGAGCATTTACTAAGGTATTAATTGCACTAGGGGCTATTTAAACAAGTTTTGACCTATCATTTTCACATGATAGGAAGGAATTTGAAGCCCTCTCTGACCCCAACATCCTCTGCCTCCATGCTCGAGCTCCAGCTTCATCATTCCTCGTGAATTTGGCATAAAACTTATTTGGGCCTTTGAGCTAGGTTCGCCACCCACCTACCCTTTCCTTATTCTCGAAACTAGGAGTTGAAAACTAAGTGGAAATTAAAATGAACTTGAAACCTAGTAGGATAGTGTCCCTGGCCTAAAACCCATAAGTTAGAAAATTGAAAATCAAGAGATTAGTGGCTAAAATCCAAAACCAGAATCTAACCTCCCTGTCATTATTCTCCAGAGTAGGTGACCACCTCTTTCGGACCCATAACTCTCTATGGCCACACAAATATTTAAAAACTTAGAGAAAATTGACAGGCAACCAAACTCACCTCGAGTTCCGGCCTCCGGACTTCCCTTCCCAAGTTTCCATTATGCCTCCATCATTCCAAATAGCTTTCCTCCAACGTCCTTCCAAACCTCAAACCCCGAACATGTGAAGTCCATCAAAAACTTGCAACCAAGATCAATCTTCGAAGCTATCCTCAGACCTCGGCACTTGGACTTCTATCCCCATGCCATTGTTCCTGCTTTGCCATTTCAAACGACTACCATTGAATATCTTTCTGGCTCTCAGGCTTCGGTTTCCCTTCTTCTCTGCACATTTTGAGCAAGGAAAAGTCAAACATCCAAATGCCACCCAGACCCCAACCTCTAGAATTCCATTTTTCTTTCACCATCCCAAATGGTCAAACCTGTCTGTCTTTTTGGACACCGGGCCTCGACCTTCAATCTGCCTCTGGGTTTTCACCAACTGTTAAGTCTGCCTCGGGTATAATCCTTTGAACATCCATCTCCAAACTTCCATCTACATTTTTCCATTTCACACAGCTATCCCGTAACACCTTCCCGACCACAGTGACCCAGACTTTGGAACCCAGCTCCCAGAATGCTCATTTTTGTATGTTGTTTCAAATAGCCAACCCTGGATGACTTTCCTACAGCTAAAGCCTGAGTGCTATAATGATGGATCAAACAACCTCCAAATCAAAAATGGACTTCAAACCACATGCTAAAAATGAACCTTCTTTAACACCAACCCTTTATTGATCAAATCTAGGATTGGGAAAGGTAATCGGGAATGCCTTGCCTTGTTTGCCTTTCCAAATAACATTCTACCAGAGGAAGTCTGACCCTTGGGGCCTAGGTCACCTATTTGACTTCCAATGGTATTATTATCAAATGTTAGGCTTTTCTTAAAAGAATTTTGTGCATCGAACCTTGATTTCCAAGGATTTTTTCAGGGCTACGTTCTCATGTTAATATTGCTAACTCCCATCTCTCTATGTAGCATTTATGGAATCTGGTGTAGAGGCCTCTGGGAAAGCCAAGGACAAAGGGAAAAGAATCACCAAAGCCCCTCAAGGCAAAGAAGATATGACCAAATGAATTATCAATTCTAGGGGGCACCCTTGCATTCTAGGGTCACAACTAGTTGGAAGAACATCACAGACACCAATATCAGACATTTTGATATTGATGAGTTTACACAGAGAGTCAGGATTGACCCAAATATAGATAATGCAAAGTTGATCAGAACTAGTGAACTTGCCAAAGTTGTAGGTTTCCTGCCTGCTTTGGTTGCCCCCGAGCTAGTAATGGCATGTTGGGAGGCATACCAACATGAAACAAGAACCAATATGGACAAAGATGGCAACATCCTAGTTGACATGTTGCCTCTCAAGATAACTAAAACCTTCCACATCCCTGCCTTTGAAAGCATGGAGACCCCAACCATTGAGGAGTGCAAAGCATTATGGGATCATGATCCTATAAGATGCAAGAAATTGATCAACCAATATTGGTTGAAAGACATGTGGGGCAGTGCTAGCAAAGTCCCTCAAGAACTCTACCACAATGATTTCTTCGATGACTATCACAACTTGGTCACCCTACTAAGTAGAGTAATGGGCCTTCCTATTGTGGCCTTCTTCTAGGAATGGATGCTATATTTTGTTGAAAAAATTCTCTGTGGGGATGACGCTGCATTCTATTAGGGGGAAATAATCAGCAATTGCTTTCATGAGCAATTCTTCAATGTCTGAAAGACCTCCAAATTCTACATGATATCCTACCTGGTCTATTCACTTGCCAATTGATGAAATTATAATGGATTGTCTACAATGCCCAATGAGGCACCGAGAAGAGAGCTCAAACCCTATGACAAATACCCACAACTGTAGTACAAGAATTTCAAGAAGGACTATTGTAGGGTAAATGAGGCTTTTACTACCTACATCATTCAATTTCTTGGAGGCGATTTTAAGAGAAGAGTCTCTCACAGTGCTAGGTCCCTTCTCAAGGACTACGCCTTCTTGTTCATACAATTCCCCAAGTTCACCTACATTCATGCCCAAGGATTCACAAAAAGGCCGAATAAGCTACCTCAGTACCCTAATGACCAGATTATACTATTGGAACTAATTTGGCAATTGTGACATGTACACAACAATATTAGCAGTAAACATTTGGTAGGGACCCACTATCCCCTCAAGCTTGGCCAGGGGATGTATCAAATTCATACTTCACAATGTGCAGGAAATTCAGAGAAAGAGCTAGTAGAATACCACTTCAAACAACATAGAGCCAGGCCGTAGATGGACCCATATAGTCATATTAGAAAGGCACTTGGACCAAAGTATGCCCACCTCCACCACATTGTGGACTTTTGGGCTAATTGTAAGGATGAATTTGAGGTGCGGATACAACATTATATGCATATGACTACATACTTTGTGAAGAGGGTCAACCTATGTCCTGTTCTGGATCAGCTTGAAAAGGATGAGAGCATAGTGATTGACATGAGGTATAGTGCCATTGCAAATCTATCATTTCCTTTAATTGATTGGGACAAGCAAGAGTTTGATGATGTAGACATTCTCACCAAGCCCGTTGAGGCTCAAAAAAAGGCATGGATCGATGGGTAGGTCGCTCTACTAAAGCAAAAAGGAGTAGGTTTGACATTCAAGGGGCTCGAAAGTGAGCCAAGTGGTTCTGATGGTGAGGCGGTTGCCACTACAACTTGAGAAACATCCAAATCCTTGCCATCTATCAAGTCGAGGAAGAGAAAGGAGGTTTATGAGCAGCAACCTAACCCAAAGGTGTACGTCAGAAAGGCCTCGAAGGTCAAGCCTCCTAAGAAGCATAGAAGACCAAGCAATGTCATGGAGATGCCTATTGTAGACATGGAAAATTTGCAAATTTGGTTCGACGCACTTGATCTTGATTATTAACAACATTTCTTCCTAAATCATACTCTTACCTTTTCATCATATTTTGTCTCCTAATTTAATAAATCATTGTTTATTTGATTAAGTCTTTCTCCTTCTTTGATTAAATTAATCTTATGTCTCTGTTTAATTAAATAAATCATTTTATTTAATTAAATTTTCTAAACTCCTCTTATCAAATTTAATAAATCAAAACCTTATTTGATTTAATCTAACATCTTCCCACTTAGTTAAATAAATCAAGATTATTTATTTAATCAAACCAATTCCTCTCAATTCTGACTTAAATTAATTCAACAATTTAAGTCTAAATTGTCACATCTCCTAAATTTTTCATTAAATTAATTAAACTTTGATTAGTTTAATCTTAATTTATGTCACATTCTCTAGAGAATGCAACTTGCACAATAAATCAATTACTTTGATTTATTGATTCATCTATGTTCCCTCACATAGCATCAAAAGGGAATATTCCCTCAATTTGAATTCAAAAGTCCTAGTGGATTTGTATTTCCAATAAGGCATCCATTCCTCTTACATGTCCTTGTGCATTGAGCCAAGTGGCATTTATTTCATTCCTTTTTCCCTCTCACATGTCATTTCTAAAATTTGAAATTCCAACTAATTGCATTTATTGGCACTTTGGCCAAAATGTGCACAACCTTCAACCATTCACATCTTGACAAGTGGCACTTGGCCATTGGATGTTGAATGTTCCCAAATTGCTTGTTTTCACTCTCTTTTCTAGTTTGGAAATCTATAAATTGGAGACTTCTCTCCTCATTCAAGGATCCACAATTTGATACAAAGTTACTCTCTGGACATTCAGAGCCAATTTTCTGCTCACCGTTCCACATATTAATCATTTTCAAATTCATAGCTAGCTCAAATCTTATTTGAGGGGTTTGATTAATCTATACATCAAAATTTGCAATTCAAGGATTGGGAAAGGTCTGCTTACTACACAACAAAGTGGCACCAATCCACTATGAGATAAAGATTTTAGCATCCACATTCTGGTGCTAGAAGGAGGGATCCTAGGCCATATCACGCATTTCTTGAGCTACTTCAAGTTCTTTGTTATGCTCTCAAGCTGATAATATCGGTTACCAATAGTCTCTGATTCTTTGGGCACTATTTTTTTCTTTTAAAGTTCTCGGGCTGACTAAAATTTTAAACTTTAAGCTTTGATTGTTCTTTTCTATTAAGCTCTCAGGATGATTAATTTGTTAAACATTAAAGCTTTGACATTTAGTTACTATCACAGATGGTGTAGGTTCACTGTGCTTTTAATTTATGTTTGCAAGCCTCAAGTCATCGCATTCCATAAGACTGTTTGAATTTTACCCGTTTCCTGCACAGTTAATTCGGCCATCTCCCACATTACCGCGCCTCTCCTTTCATTCACCCATGGTATCCTGGTGTTAGACATTTTCCTCGGCCTTTAATCTTGCCTCCTACCACATTATCATGTCGTTGCTATTTGCTTCTTTCACTGTCCTCCACCGCATCACCACAGTCTCCCTCCATACTTATCGTGATTGAGTGGTGTCCACTGTGTTACTACCACCTACCTATTCCCTATCCACGGTAGAGCGGTGTCCACTATGTTACCACCAGACAACTTTCCCTTACCCATAGTTGAGTTGTAGTCACTCACTATCTTAACCGTCATCCCGTGGTCTACCACCTAACCCTCCATGATAGTGTGGTTAACTGCCTCGTTGTCTATCTTGACTATCACTGCATCACTGCGATCTCCTGCCAAACCACCCATGGTATTGCAATAAACCCGCTTGACCATCTCTTTAACTACCACCACGTCACCATGGTCTCTTGCCTAACTGTCTACGGTATTGCGGTAAACCTACTTGACTGTCTGAGAAAGCCGTCATCGTGTCACCGTGGTCTCTTGTCTAATTGCCAATGGTAGCGTGATAACTACTAATCACCACCATGTTACCATGGTTGTCTACCCTATTTTCAGTGGTAATGCAATAAACCTATCGACTGACTGTGCAAAGCCACCATCGCGTCATCGCACCGCCTACCTTAACCATCCATGGTAGGGCGGTAGAGGCTACAAGTGTATGAAAAAGTAGCCGTATAAGAGAATTTTAAGCATTATAAGTGGGATAAATAATTTTTCTTTTAAGAAATTGCATTTTTTAATAACCTATGTTCAAAGTATGAGAAATTTTGTGAAATATTTTATTCATATTAACTTGGTAGTTTCTTTTACAGGTTGATATTGGAATCAAGCCAAGGCAAAACAAGATTGAAATCCAAGATTCACAAAAGCATTTTTTAATGCTTATTTGAGCTAGATTTTTCTATTTTCATACTTGGTTAAAATTAATCATTTGACTTGATTCTCTTGGTTAAAAAGAACCTTAGATATTTACTAGATTTAAATTTGGGTCTAAAATTGAACAAGGCAAATTCTCACACTTCAAAGTTGGTGCTTTAAAAAGAACTCATGTTTTGCTTTGAGGGTTAAAATGAACATGTGTACTTGATGTTTTGTAATCCTTTTCACAAAGTAATATCATTTAAAAGGCACATGTTCTTCTCTCACACCTCATGAAAATATTGAAAATCAAAGGTCTTTTTGTTATATTAAGTTGTCAAAAGTATTACCTCCACACTTTATTTTTTGGTTTAAAATTGAACAAAACATCTTGCGAGTGTGAGTAGACTTATTGAGTGTGTTATCCCTTTGTTTCTAGACAAAGATTGATTGAACTATGAATATGTTTACTATCTTTTGTTTATCTTAGTAGGCCTACCTTGTGGGAAAAAGTACTCACCCAAGGGAACGACCTAGCCGGTAACATACTAAAGCCAAGTGTATTTCCAACCGGGATATAAAAGTGGGTATAGGAACAAAAGCTAGTATCACATGGTTGGCTCTTACGAGAAGGGCAGCAATGGTCTCTCACCGCATGGGTTAGCCTCCACGAACAGAAAGTCTAAATTAAAGCCCTTGTTTAGAAGGCCAAATCCTTATCTATTTTGTTGGTGCAAAAGGTCATGTCCTTTGAAGCCACCCCACATTATACATGTGGTTTTGTTGTAGAGATGAAAAGTATTCCATGGGAGATTCATGGGTGCTGATGCTTGGTTGACCCAAGAAGTGTGTGTCATGGAGGGGAGCTAGTGTGGTCAAGCATCTAGTCATCCACACAGAATATGCACATCTAGATTCATCCAAGTGGGAACCCAACAAAATATTGTCTCTTCATCCTAGGGTTGTACATGTTCTTGGAAATAAAAAACACATTGCTTGGTTCTCAAAAAAATTGGAAAACAAACATTCACAAAGAGCTCCAAATTTCAAACCCCTTGGAGGAAAAAAATATCTTTGACAAATTTAACTACTCTTGCTTGGATTCTATCATCATTTCTTTTCACTAAGGTCAACCTAGGAAACTTTTTCCCTAATTTCCTTGATTTCCACATAATGGACCTTGTGGGATGAAAAAGAAAGTGGGACATTAGACATGTAGTTTGAAACATAATCAAGCAAGTGATTTTGGTAAAAATAATTCACTAAGGAAAGATAAAAGACAAATTGGACCTCATATGTGTTGTTTCAAATGATTTCCCGAAAGGTCAAAATCCCAAAACCAAGATTCAAAAGGATAAGTCTAAAATCCCATGAACAACATCTTGAAATTCTCCTTGAATTTAGAGAAAGACTAGTGTACAACTTCTATAAGAAGGCTTCAAGAAACAATCCAACTTTGTATGCATTCTACTATCAACAGAATCCTGAGCTTTTTGAAACGTTTGCTTTCCTCACATAGGAAGTGTAGCATGTTCTTCAACATCGAGGTTTTGTAAAAAAGAGTCGTGTCTAGGTCAAGGTCTAGGGTCAAATTCTTCACTCTCCTCCATCTTTCCATCAATCAAATCTCATCCCATCAACAAAATTTTGAGAACTTTAGAAAAATCATTCATGCTAAACTTAAAGGGTAAATCAGCATCACTCTATCTTGGCTTAAAACACCTAACCAAATAGAAAAATCGCTTGAACAAATCCACCTCTAGGATAACAAAAATTCTTGAGGTTTACTAGTTTATGATCACCTTGGTTGGCTTGACACACTTAGCCAATCCATTATCTTGTGTGAGTTTTTCCTAGGATAACACAACTTCCTAAGGTCTAAAAACTCACCACAATCTTTTTTGACTTAATACATCTATTCAAACCATCAATCCAAGCCCTAAAGTTTAGCATAACCCCTAAAAAGTTCTTCCAAGGTTTCACTCATTCACCTCATCCATTTATCTCATCATCACCACCCCCATTTTTGATCCTGTGCTTTCCCTAGTTCTTCTCTTTTAGGCCTAAAGATTAAGATCACATGATCCCTATTTTTATGGTCCAAGCAAGATCACAATACAAGAGGAACATGGAAAAGATCAACAAAATATCAACTTCCAGTGACTTGGGTCAAGTAACCACTGAAACAAATGTTGTGGGATCAAGTAATCCCCCAAGTAGCTCTCCTCTACCATCAAAAAATCCTTGAGAGGAAAGTTATGAACAGGAAATCACAAACGACGACATGGGGATGACACAATCATAAATGCTAAAAATGGTCCAAAATCTGGAGAATCATAAAATTGTCAATGCAATGTTTAAATACTTACGCATGTTAATGGAAGGAGGAATCCTGATTCCTTATGACCTTGACGTAGGTGCTAGTATGGAAATGCCTCTTACGAACACATCTCCAATTTCAACTCCAGATATCACTCAGGAAATGCCTCAAACCATATCAACAATCACACCAACCTCCCCGATTGTAAACAAAGGAAGTGTTATGTTTCGAGAGTTATAGCAGCATCACCTTGTGAACAATAAACAGGTAAGTGTCAACACCACACCAAAAAACTTTCTTCTGGTGAATCCATCACATGCTTACGTCCCACTCACCTTCCATTATCATATAGATCCATCCTCATTCTATGCAACACCCACCTATTCGTTAAACATACAAACTTCTCTACTACAAGGAGAAGGTGATTTCTTTGGAACAACAGGATTCACTCACCGGTTCTCCTTTGAAGGGAGCATACCATCGCTCCCTCCATTACCATTTGTATTTGTATCACCCTTAGGTTTGGGTTTCCCCCCCTGCCATCGATAGTTTCTCAAATATAGGAAATCCAAACATCACATCAAATCCTCTTTTTTTCCCTACAAACATCATGACAGGTGGCAACCACTCAAGCCATCATGGTCAACAAATCAACCAATCCCCAAATCCCTCAAAGCATACCTTCTCAAGGATTGAGCATTTAAACCACACCTCCAACAACCCAAATCTCGACCACCACCACAACCGTTTCACCTATCACCATAGATGGCATCATTCCCAATCCACCACCAATCCCACAAAAAACCAACGTGATGAATTCATTCACCACCCTAATCCAAACCATCTAAAAATCCAATCATCAGAGGGTACTAAAACAAGCACAACAAGCCACACAGCAAGCACAAGCACAACTAGCTGCCCAACAAGCTACACAAGCCCAACAAGCCACACAAGCTGTGCAAGCTGATCAAGCAGCCCAGCAAGCGCAAGCCCAAGCTCAAGCCTAGGCCCAATAGGTGCAAGAAAAATACCAAGCGCAACTGCAAGAAATCCATTGGCAAGCATACCAACAAGACTTGCAAGATTTTTAGGCACAACAAATCGCCCAATAATAGACTTCGTTGGCTCAATAGCAGCTCACCCAATAACATAATTCATTGGCTCAATAGTAGCTCACCCAATAACAGACTTCATTGGCTCAACAACATCTCACCCAATAATAGACTTTGTTGGCTCAATAACAGCTCACACAATAACAGACTTTGTTGGCTCAACAACAGCTCACCCAACAACAAGCTCTGTTGGTGCAATAATAGCTCGACCAATAACAAGCCTCATTGGTGTAGTAGCAACTTGACTAGTAACAAGCCTCATTGGTGCAATAGCAGCTTGACCAATAACAAGCCTCCTTGGTGTAGTAGTAACTTGACCAATAACAAGCCACATTGGCACAGTAGTAGCTCAACCAATAACAAGCCTCATTGGCACAATAGCAACAAAGATCAACAACAAGCATTGTTGATGCAAATACATGGATATTAGCAGCCCTTGAACGCACATCATAGTTTGTAGAAAACTCCCACCAGTACACCTCCCACCAATCAAGCACCCCCAACACCTCACAACATATTCATCCCACCTCCCAATCCAAGCAATGATGTCGCAACACAAATCAAAATGCTCTCGCAATAGGTGTTGGACCTCCAAGCGGGAAAAACAACCAGAACACCAAGAAACTTGTGCCCTTATCCATTTGACATAAGTCTCACGATGGTACCATTCCCAAAGGAATTCGAGATCCCCAAATTCAATAAGTATGATGCAATAGGAAACCCTGAAAACCACGTTAGGGAATTTCAGGTACATTGCATGGAGGTTGCATACGATGACACATATCTAATGTGACTTTTCCCCCAAAGCCTAACTGGTCTAGCCATGGAATGGTTTTCTCACCTACCCATGGGAATTAAAAAATTCTAGGAAATTGTGGAAGCATTCCTAAAAAATTATGCCTTCAACATGGGTGCAGATGTAGTTTGGAAGAACTATCAACGCTCAAGCAAAGAAAAGGAGAGCTATTTGCATCCTTCTTGCAAAGATAGAATGTGGATGATAAAACATCTACAAGGGAGAGACTTAAACCAGTTTCATGTTGTTAGCACAAGTCAATTCGAATCAGCAAATTTAACATCCCTATGAAATACTTAATCATGTTCATATATGCAAATAATAAACATAAAACACTTTGAACAGAAACATATGTAAAGAACATGATCAAACCTTTATCTCATAGTGGATTGGTGCCACTTTGTAGTAAGCAACCCTTTCCCAATCCTTGAATTGAAAATTTTGATGTGTAGATTAATCAAACCCCTCAAATAAGATTTGAGCATAACCTAGCTATGAATCTTGAAAATGATTAATATGTGGAAGGGTGTGCACAAAATTGGCTCTCAATGTCCAGAGAGTAACTTTGTATCAAATTGTGGATCCTCGAATGAGCAGAGTAGTCTCCAATTTATAGATTTCTAAACTTGGAAAGAGAGTGAAAATAAGCAATGTGGGATCATTCAACATCCAATGGCCAAGTGCCACTTGTCAAGATGTGAATGGTTGAAGGTTGTGCACATTTTGGCCAAAGTGTCAATAAATGCAATTTGGTGGAATTTCAAATTTGAGAAATGACATGTTTGAGGGAAAAAGGAATGAAATAAATGCCACTTGGCTCAATGCACAAGGACATGTAAGAGGAATGGATGCCTTGTTGGAAGTACAAATCCATTGGGACTTTTGAATTCAAATTGAGGGACTATTCCCTTTTGATGCTATGTGAGGGAACATAGATGAATCAATAAATAAAAGTAATTGATTTATTGTGCAAGTTGCATTCTCTAGAGAATGTGACATAAATTAAGATTAAACTAATCAAAGTTTAATTAATTTAATGAGGAATTTAGGAGATGTGACAATTTAGACTTAAATTGTTGAATTAATTTAAGTCAGAATTGAGAGGAATTGGTTTGATTAAATAAATGATTTTGATTTATTTAACTAAGTGGGAAGATGTTAGATTAAATCAAATAAGGTTTTGATTTATTAAATTTGATAAGAGGAGTTTAGAAACTTTAATTAAATAAAATAATTTATTTAAGTAAACAGAGACATAAGATTAATTAAATTAAATTGATTAATTTAATCAAAGAAGGAGAAAGACAATCAAATAAACAATGATTTATTAAATTAAGAGATAGAATATGATGAAAATCCAAGAGTATGATTCAGGAAGAAATGTTGTTAATAATCAAGATCAAGTGTGTTGAATCAAATTTGCACATTTTCCATGTCTACACCTATAATACCTGAAGATCCACTCCACGATGGTGAGGAGATGGAGGCTAACCCACCAAGGTCTCCATCTACTTCATTTTCTGCTACAACTACTACTGCTATTGCCACCATCCCACCAACTTCACTTACAATAGTTGCTTCCTCTCTTCCTGTGGTGGACATTTTTGTCCACCTCTCCTTAGCTTCTCTGAGCGTGCAAGTCATATCGGTGGATTCATCCTCCACCACAACCTTGCTAATCTTGTCATCCTCCATGTCTCCTCCCCTTTCACTCAGTTTATTTGTTGTTGCAATGCCTTCCCTCACTCTCCCAAAGTCTGTTGTCAAGTATATGCAAGATGTGTCATCTGAAATTTTAGGAATGCTTGAAAATCTAATGGTGCAAGCTGCAATTTCCCAGGAAATGGTTAATGCCCCAGGTCTCCCTCCTCCTATAGAACCACCTAGAATGGAGGCTACAATGTAAATATTGGATGAGCTCAAGTGACGGCAATTAGAGGCAGTCAAGAAGCTAGAAGATGAGGAGTTTGAATATCATGAGCATCCAATATACGAACATTAGGTGATCAATGAGGTGGCCTATGAATATTCGAGTGAGGACAACAAGGATAAAGGAACAAAGATAATCCAATAAATAGCTGATCCAGAGCTTGAGGTGGAGTGGAACAAGCAACTAAAGGAGATTGAGGACAAAGAGGCTGAAGGACAGCCTACGATTGAAAGAATTGCTACTCTAGAGACTGAGGGCAATAAGTCTCCTAGGGAAGGACATGGTCAAAATGCAGAGCATGATGAGGAAACATCCTTCCATGAAGATGAACAAGAGGATAGGCCCAAGGAAGGTGGGCATGACTGGGATGAAGAAGAAAAGAGTGTTGAAAGGGAAGACCACTCTAACAAGCAACTGCTCACCAAATCTCCTACCAAACATATAATTCTCATGCAAGATTCTGATGAGGAGAAGGAAGATGCAAGAACTGAGTAGTAGGCATTTAATCTCAAAGCCATTGAACTTAGGGTGGAGGAAAAAAAGGATCAACATGAATCACCCAAGGAAAGACCCCCAATGCCCTACTTGCTAGAAAGGCAGCTTGAAAAGAGAACTCCAACCCTAAAGGATCCAAAAGCAAGTCTGGAGGCAGTACTAGCTAGAGCTCAAATTAGTACCAAGAAGGAGAAGAAGCTAAGAATTAGATCAAGGGTAATGATGGATTCCTCTGGATCTAAGGTAGTGCAAATAGCTATTCTAGTGGCTAGAGAATAAGGAATAAGCTATAACATCTCCACCATTGACTTGGGACTAGACACAAGGGAACATAATTTCAACCACCTCCGAGAATCAATCACCATAGTGGTGCATCTTATCCAATAGGATAAGGTTTCAAAGGAAGAGCTCAAAGCATAGGTGGTTGATCTAATGACCTACATTCACTAATGGTCATCTCCGGATGAATAGCCTACCACATCATCAGCCTCGTTGTAGTTGTTGTCCAATAATAGATCAACAAGCTGGAAAGAAGGAGTAACTTGGATAAGACCACGAAAAATTGGTTTCGACGGGTCTTGGACATTAGGAATACGGGCATCAATTTTGCTATCCAAACAAAAAACAAGTTCCTAGAAGTGCAAACCTCTTTTGAAGGCATGAAGCAAATCTGTGAGGAGTTCCCAAAGAAGTATAAGGTTGCCTACTTAGAAATCGAGGCTATCCTCACACTGCCAAGTAAGGTTTGGGAAAAGGACCTTTCCTTCAAGGATGATGACGATCTGTTAATGGATGTGTGGAAGTGAGAATTTAATCACCAAAAGGGGAGGCTAGAAAAAATCATAGAACAAGTAATTCTAAATATTGAATGGGCCAAGGAGGCTAAAGGATATTGTGCTAAGTACCTCAAGCTAATGATAGGGTACGAGATGCTTGCTATTAATATGAATCCAGAAAGCATAAAGCCTCACTTCTGAAGGAGGATGGAGAAGGGAATGTCAGTCGAGGTTACCATGGAATTTATGAGTTTTGTTGCTTGAGATTTTTCCCACTCTAAGCTTTTCAAGGATAACGCTGCCAAGTATGATGAAGACTAGGAGAATCTCGTTAACAATTCCAAGGAATGGAGTTACCAAGTGCTAAGATCTGACATCATTGAGGTTGAAAAGCTTTGGCCAATGATCTTGAGATTCATGGAGTATGTGGCTTTGAAGAAACAGGAAGGAAACAATGTCATTGATGAAGAATTTCTAAAAGAATAACTGTAGCAAAGAGCAATCAGCAAAAAGACCAAAAATTCTACAATGTTGCTAGTAGAAGAAAAAATAGGGAAAAGACTAAAGATGTTTTTAAAATGTAATATATTTGGGGGTAGGTGAGACCCTACTATAAAGTGAATCTTGGAAACACAATGGAATTGAATCTTGGCCACTCATTTCATTTTTTGGAAGCTATAAATAGGGGTCTCCTCCTCTCATTTTAAGAGAGTTGAGTTGTTGTAAAGACATGCTATAGAAATTGCAATAGAAATATAGTGATTTTTGTGTATTTTGGATTTCTTCACATGTTTCATGATTCTTCTCCCATAAATTGAGATTCTAGTTTGAGTTACTTTGATGTTCTAATTTCATTTTTAGCTATCCTTGGTAGATTTAGTAATGTTTCCTTTGGTTGTGAAGATTCATGTTGCTTGTATGCTTTTCTTGTCCATACTTTTAGTCATTTTCTGTTGGTAAGTGACTGTGTACAATTAGTCTTGACTTTGATTTTATAGCTTCTTTTTAAAATTTATCTTTATTCACATCCATATGGCGAATGAATGATGAAATATCTGTAGTCGTTAGAAGATAGCATAGATTTCATGACATTGTGAAATTTTTTATTAAGTGAAATTCTATTTAAAGAAAACTGTCCACATCAAGAACCTCCATGATCACTGTTCATCAGTAGTTGTAGGTCTAGGGACCTTCTCCCTTCCCTACCCTTTTCCTTTTTTTTAAGAAATAACTTATGCTAAGGTTCATTACACATTGTAAAGCCAAATTCAACAATAAGATGGAGTTCGTGACTGTTGTTTAAACCTACAACAAAAGTACAGTAATTTCCTATCCAAAGAACTCTATTTGCATATATGATTCTCCTACAGATTTGATTCATGTAAGACCACCTTGTGATACCAAAAAATCACATCACAAATTAACTGATTTATTCAAAGCATCGTCATGACTTGACATCCGAGAGACCTTGGGATAGTGTTCTACAATTTTATTGTGGAAGATTGTATTTCAAGAGAGGCAATGCACTTGTGCATTGCTTGTGTTGAGAAATGCATAAAAACACCATCAACAGGACCATTATTGGATCATAAGAGAATATGCTTCATAATGTGTGTCCAAAGTGTCAAAATCACCACATGAGAGGTAGTTAATGTGAGATTGATGGCATGCAACACAAATGTAACAATGAAGAGTTAACAAGTGATAATTTTTCATAAAATCCATTGTTGGCATGGAGGGATGGATAGATCAAATTTTGAGGACTCAACAAAGAATCAAAAAGTAAGTTTTTGTCAATGGGTTACATTTTGTTTCTTGTGAAATTGTATCAAGTAGTCTCAAACAAGCAATTTACATTTTGATAGACCTTGCAAGACTCCTTTTAGTTGAGATCACATAGAGGATAGGATTTTTATTAGACCTAAGTTGTTGTTAGATATCGTGAGATAAGTGATATTTACTCCTTAGTACCCTTAGGAGGTATGGAATTGTTATTTGAAAGAAACATGAAAATGCCAATATATTAGATTGAATTTTTTCTATTGCTAAGAAGGTATTTTTGCATGGGATCCCATAAGATTCTAATTAGTTATAGAAAAGTGATGTCAGATTGCACCTCACTATGTAGTATCATTTGAGTGTAACATCCTCAATTCTCAATCCATTTATGACTCTATAATGTTTTAGTCTTGCGATAAAATTGGAATATTTCTTAGTCAATTTTTATATAATGTGAGATCATATTACCTTACTTAATTGATTAAAGGTGACTATGTGATTAAATTTTGCTAACAATTCTACTAAGATATGTGTGAAAGATTATGATGCATAATAGGAATATGCTTCAGGGAACAAGAGCTAGGTCTTGGTGTTGAATTATCCTAAAATAATCTAATTGTATTGGAAAAGGTAAATTGATAAATACATGAATAATTAATTTAATTTAAAAATAAATAAATGAATATTGTAATGTGTTATATTACATTATTTATTTGTATTGGTATTTAATTTCCTTTGGAACAAGAAACATTATTTAATTATTTAATTTAATTTACATTATTTTTATTTGTGACTTAGAAAATATGCTTGTGTATTAATATTAAACAACTGAAATGTCCTTCCATAATAAAGAATTGAAAAAGATAATATTATTTCAATATTACTAATTTTTTTTTAAATATATATAATAAAAGGGGAAAATATCTTATAAAATTATCTTTTTTTTTTCTTATAGATGAGTGTTACCAAAGAAAGGGGGTAACTCCCGAGTACATAGCATGACAATTAAGGCTATAGACACAACTTATTCTAAGAGCAGAAATATGGCCGCTAGAATATCCCCAATCCAAATCAGGCATTGCAGGTGAGCCTCACTGAGCCAAGCCAAGTCCAAGCACATGAAATTTGAGAAAGAAACCATGTTAGCATTTTTAACTCTAGCCCTGAAGACTTCCCATGCGTTGATACAGAATTCCCTAGCACCCAAACTATGGGCCCAAGGTTCTTCCTTAGTGAGGTCATCCATGCTTGACTCCTCGCCCTCCTCGTCTGAGCCAGAGTCGTCGAAGACGAAGCCCAAAATATCTGGATCAAAGAAATTCTTAAGACAACTGACCCACTCCTCATCGTGAAGGTTCAGAATAGCATTGGCTAAAACTTCGGCATCGCCAATTTTTGTGAAGTTGTCCAAACATTCAATGACAACTTCATTGGCTTTGGTAATGTCCACTAGAGCATAGAAAACAAGTTTGTAAACCTTGTCATCGCACCAATGTTGTTCAAGGTAGAGAAGTGTAGAGACTAGATTGACGATTGCGTTCCTTCTGGCTAGATCCAGGATGTTGAATAGCCGCCTACACTGTGCCATTGCAGGTTCCTTGATTTAATGACATTCGACACAAAAAATGAACACCATTCTACCTTTGCCAGACATGGACTTGCTTAGAATGGAGATCGGCCTATTTGGCTATAAATAACCATTTCCCTATTAGGGAGATATTTTTTTAGAGAAATGAGACCGATGGATCATCCATTTCTAAATCCCTAGACCCATTCCACTCGAAATTGCCGATCCACCAGGTTATGGTTCACATGGTGATGGAAGAATAGTTCCAGGAAAAATGGCTATGTATGTAACTTCCCAGTTGTATGTTCACATGATCAAGTGTTAAGGACCATATTCCAGAGCATACCATTCAAATTTCTAAGTAGGACTTGTGACCAAATACGCCACCAAAAGCAGAAAAATGACCATCAGTCATCAAGGAAAGGGACCATCCCGTGTCTCATTTGGATTGTGAGCCATTTTTCCCATGTCTTCCTCGATGATGTGATTTAACCCTTCCCAACTTGCCAAATTGGGTTTGATGATTAGCTTGATTGATTGTCCTACGCTAGCATTTGCTAGATAGTCTACCACTTTGTTTGCTTCTCTATAAGCGTGCCCGATTTTGAAGTTGTTGAGTTTTTATTTGACCTACCCAACAACTAATTTTCTAGCTTGGAGCTCGACCATTGATGACTGCATCAATCCATACTTTGGAATCACCTTTGATTTCCACCAAATTGATTCCTTTATGAATGCAAGTCTGAAGGCCCAATGTCAAAGCTTTGAGTTCAGCTATATTATTTGTACAAACACCAATGTTTTTTGAAGCTTCCCACACACACTACCCAGCTTGATCCCTCATGATACACCCAACCCTAGCCATGCTTGGATTGCCCTTGGCAGCTTCGTCGAAGTTCAACTTCTAGGGTAATTCTTTCGGGCATTTCTAGTGAACCAATTTTTTGTCCAGTTTCTTTTTTCCGAAGGGGAGTTGTTTAGGGCATTTGAGTTTACTCCATTCTTTTTGGTTGTCTTCATCCCATTTTGAAAATTTTGATTTAGCACTGATTAGAATCCTATTATTGGCCACTTCTATTAGTGCTTCCTTAATCTTTTCTATCAGATGGTCATAGCAAAGGGCTTCTCCTTTGAAGATCTGCCTATTCCATTCTTTCCTAATTTGCCTTGCTATCCCCTATTTTAATATTATCTAAGAATATAATATAATATTATGTTATATTCTAGTTTTTGAGTTTTGGGAAAGAAAAAAAAAGGATTTATAAAAAAAAAATAGAGTAATTTTATTTTAATGATTAGTTTTTCATTATGCAATAGAGACAAAAATAAAGAATGTTTAAAGATAGAAGAGCTCAAAAGTGTTTTATTATGGATATATGTATAGGACTAATAATAAATATATTTTGTTTGTGAAAGAGGTAAAATTGATTTCTTGTGCAAGAAGAAAATAATAAAAAATTTAAATAGTGATCTCGACATTTATCATTTTGGTGTATGTGATTCAAAACTATC
The DNA here is from genome assembly GCA_007115665.2 of Sequoiadendron giganteum. Classification (NCBI taxonomy): domain Eukaryota; kingdom Viridiplantae; phylum Streptophyta; class Pinopsida; order Cupressales; family Cupressaceae; genus Sequoiadendron; species Sequoiadendron giganteum. The sequence continues at coordinate 280,356,531 of CM021103.1, forward strand.
AAATAAAAAATTTCTCTAATATTTAAACATTAGTGTATCATATTTCATATTTAATTATTTAAACAAGTTGGATTAAAAATAAATATAAAATCTAGGTTAATTTATGTGAAAAAATAATTATGTTGTGGTGATTCTAATTTTTATTATATGTGTTGTTTTTTTTATAATTTTGGAAATAGTATATTGATATAATTCTTGAAACCATATTAAAAAGTTAGCTATACCTTATTTGTGAATAATGACATGTTTATTATTTAGTGACAATCTGTCTATATTGATGATATGAAAATAAATTATTATCAAGTTATTATTTATTCATATGATATATTTTGCATCACATTCTATTGTGTTTATGGGTTTTAATTATACTTTTAAGATTTATAATACTAGGAAGATTATAGTTCCATGCATTAGTTTCTTGAATTTTGATTATTTTCTTACCTCTCATATCTTTGTAGAGTTGTATATTATTGTTGAACACTTGAAATGCTGAGAGGGGGGTGACTTAATATTCTATTAAACCATTTAAATATTTAAACATCCAATGCTCCTAGCATAATCAATCTATAGTAATGAATGAAAGCTTGAAAGCAACCAAAAACATCACATAACACATGATCACAAAATTATTATGTGGAAAACAAAAAATAGAAAAAACCACAATGAGAATTAGATCACAATATATTATAATTGATTATAGTATATTATAGAAGTGCTCACTATCCAAGTGGACTCACTGTCCAATAAAAGATATAAAATATAGAAGAGATTATGGAACACAACCAAGTTTTGAACTATTACAATCGCATCTAACATATGCATAAAATATAGTTCGAGTGAAGCTTATAATATAGACTTTACACACTTTATATTGATCCAACTTAATACTCTACTCTCCTTTGCATCACTCTATATTCGCTTAATTCGCATTCACAAACTTGTCACTATAGACACCTAAAAATGTCCTGAATGGTATTACACACTTGAATCCGATATATTAACATTGTTTAATCCCGAAATCCATCTTGTTTTTTATTGTTTGATTAAATAAGCCTATTTATTTAATCAAATACATCATTTTCATCTTGTAGTGTGGGAAAATGCATAAACTTGCATTTTCACACTTGTTCGGGCCTGCCTTACTTTATTTATCTTTATTCATGCCTTAATTGGTCCTATTTTTCATCCACAAGCCAAATGAATGATATATTTTCATGGCTCCCAACAAAATCCAAAGGGTAAATGATAATTTAATTATTTTCATTGAGTGTCCCTAATTTTTGGGTCGAGACTAAGATGCCACCTAGGGCATCTTTGTCCCTCAAAGGTCTTGGGACCCTGATTTCAAGTGAACCTTAATTAGGCCCCTTTCTAGAGTATGTGCCTCGAGTTTCATGCCTCGGGACTAAGATGCCACCTAGGACATCTTAGTCCCCCTTAGGGTATTTTTAGGATTTAATTTCAAATCTTGGTGGGATATATCATCCTTTAATTAATGAATTCATGTATCGGCTTGTTGTAGTGTAATTTTAGGATATTAAGCATGGATAAGTATAAATACAAGGTTCATTCACTCATTTCCATCCCATGCATTCAGGTATTCATCCCTAAGGAATGTTTATGAGATCAAGAGAAATTCATCAAGAATCATATCAAGGATATTGTTGCATCATGTTTGTTTTTGTGCTTACAATTTTGATGTAGGGTTTATGATTCAAGAAAGTGTTTCATGCAAGATATAAACCATTCAAGAATGAGCCAAGAACCACATCCATTATAGCCATTTCAAGCATATTTCCAATACCTTGTTACAGTGGTTTGGTGAGTTGCAACATAGTGTTTTTTTTATTCATCATTTCCTTCCATTTCATTATATTTAAAGGTTTAATTACCAACAAGGGGTTTGACCAAGGAAAAACCCCATTCACTAAAAATCAAAAAGTTTTTCCTCTCTTTCATGTTTATGTTTGTAGATTTAGGTCAAAGACTTGAAGATCATTTGAAGTGAAAATTTGCAAAGTTGAAAAGTTGCATAGCAAAGTTGTCATCTTCACAAAAACTCACGTACATTCTTGATAGATCCAGAAGTTTCAAGACCTAAGACCAGAGAAGAAGGAAGTGTAGACATTAAGCCTTAGGACCACATTTGGAGATTCAAGAAATTTAGATTGAGACTAAGATGGTAGCAAGGGCATCATAGTCCTCCAAGTGGAATTTTACAAAGATTCTTTCAGATCTACTTCCGACATCCAAAGATTTTGTATCTACCCAAAAAAAAAGTAGCAGGAGTAGTAAGATAGTAAGGGCATCTTAGTCCTACATGTTATATTTTAACAGCTTCTTTGCATTTCTAGAATCCTCATTACATTTTCAAACTTCCTAGGTACACATACCCTATCTTCCTATTTCATAATTTCATCATTTACATCCTTCATTTAGCCTGCATAGCTAGGTTTTGTGAGTTGAATGTTAAGCTATCTTATCCAAGCTTTTGCTTGGTGGTGAACCCCTCAAAGCATAAATAACCCCCTCCTTGGTCTTCCTTGTTGATAATTGACTCACCCTTTGGGTTGATAGTCAATCCAATTTGGGATCCTAGGACATCTTTGAATGACAATTGAAGAATAGTGGTGTTCTATGACATAGGTTGTAAATCACCTATTTTCCTATAGTTCATTTTCGTGAACTTGACACTTTAGAGAATTCATTTTCTAATTTGGAGTCCATTAAAATCCTATATCTAGGTTACATTCATTCTTGAATTACACATTGCATTAGTGAAAGTGCATCTATGGTTTCTCATATTTAGTGAAAGTGCATATAGGTTTGCATTTTTCCTTTCTTTCATCATATTATCTCATTGAAAATCTAAAAACTGCATTGTTAATCATCAAAATTGCATTTAGAAACATTTTATTGCATACAAAATTGAAATAATAGCATTCAACTTTGCATCCAATTACTTGTCATTAATTACTTTTTATTGCACTATTTTCTATTTCTAAACATTAGACCCTTTGGTAAGCAACCTGGGAACACTGTAAAAAATTAGAATTTATTTATTTTTTGAACAAAACCTCTGCTAGGACTAAAACACCCTTCTTGGCATCTTAGTCCCTTTGTGGGTTCTTGGCTTAGAACCTTGCCTATGATATTTTCCTTCTTTTTCAATTTTTGGAACTTCAAAATCTCACAAGTGGGACCAAGATGCCCTTATCAATGTCTTAGTCCCTATTGACTTTGAATTTCTAGAATTCAGGGTTTGAAATTTTTTTTTGTGCTTCTATTTGCCGTCTTCAGTTTTTTGTTTCAATTTGTAGAATTTTTGTTATTCCAATTTATTTGATTTCAAGTGTAATTGTAAGCATAGGATATTATGTTCATTACACTTTATTTGGTTTATCCCTTGCATGAGCTATACTATTTTGTGTCCTACTACTAATACTATGGTTAGACGAATTGTGAGACTCATGGCATCCCATGGTAAAACACTCATTGTGGATCTTGGGTTATCAAGTTCACTTATCCCTAGTGTTGGTACTAGTACACTAGGTATAGACTATACCTTTGATTCATCTTTTTTTATGCCTACTTTACCTAAAAGTTCTATGCCAAGTGTTCAAATAATTGTTGATCATATCCCTCGCAAAAACATTCTAAAAGTGCATGAAGACATAGCCCATGACTTATACACTACACTTCAAGTCCCACAAGATGTCCTATAAAGATTAGATGAAGCATTCAAAAAATTACAAGCCTCCATCCTTAGTGAATACATAGACATTAGCTTGGTTCTCATTATACAAAATCTAAGGACAATCCTTAAAATTGGAAATGGAGATCAAATTATCTATGGTCTTAGTCACTTCATTCATGACCATTGGAATAAGGAAAGCAATAATAATACACCTGCCACATTCAATATGAACGATAATGATAACAATGATTCTATTCAACATGATATTATATATAATGATCCTATGGATGAAATGATAGGATAAATTGACATCGAGCCTTGTAAATAGAAAAAAAAAAGTCTATTGACATCACTTTCTCTTGAGAAGAAACAATAAAAAATGCACATGATGGTCCTCTTTACATAGCTAGCATAATCAATGACAAGCTCACTCCTGGGATTTTAATTGATCCCATCTATGGAGAGAATGTGATCACAAAAGAACTCGTATATGTGCATGAACTCACTCAAGGTAGATATGATAAACCAAAAGCATGGATTAAAATATATGATGGTTTTTCTCATGCTACAATGGGCTCAATCACACTCCCTTCACAAGTAGGACTAAAGAAATTAAATGTATCATTCTTTGGCATCTCTAATTTAGAGCAATTTCACATGAAGTTAGGCTAAAAATGGATTCACTCCATGAATGCAGTCCCATGCATTGTCCATAAGTCCTTAAAGTTTTTAGTCAACAATGAAATATTCACTATAAACCATAGTGACTTTAGACCTTCGTCTTCATGTGGAAATTTTTCCTTATATTATTTTTGGCCTGAGCCCATGAAGCCTATAAGACACTACAAGGAATTCCTTTTCATATCCTACCAAAGGTTCAAATCAAAATGCATAGCCAAGCTCTCCCTTGAAAAAATTCCTACACCTATGATTCAACCTCCCCCCCTTGACAAAAACAATGTTGAGGTTAAAACCTTTCCGAATAACCAAGACCCAACCATCAAAAATCTTTTTCCTATTTCCTACAAAAGACCAAGAAAAAATCACACAAGTCCTAATCCACCTCCTAAGAAAATTTATAAAGCCAAAGAGAAATTGGTTGAACAACCTTCAATGGTTCATTTCATTCTTCCCTCACAAGAAGAAAAGGAATGCAGGTTTACAAACCCGCTCCCACCCATATGTAACTTGAAAACTGTAATTAAAGGAACCGAAATGCTAGAGAGTGTAGCTATAGATTTCATGCTATTTCTCTCAAGATGAATGAAGAAAAATCCATAGAAAATCAAATTCAAAACTTGACATAAGTAATAAATGATGAGCCTTCTCCATTACCAAAAGAAACAAATCCTATGTCTCGAACACAACAAGGGACAACACTTTCCATGGATATTATCATTCATCCTCCTATTGTGGTTAACTTGGATGATGATGAAGAAATAACTAAAATTGATGAGAAAGTGCATAGCAAGATGAATTTTCTATTTTCCTCTTTCATGAGCTTAAATGATAGGAACCATGATGATCCTCCTAAGCTGAGTGATTCACCATGTGTTAAACCTAATGATTCTACTAGTACAGAACTTGATGTTGTCCCTCTCGCTAGTAATTTGCACTCCACATGTACTGAACAAGACTAGGATACAGATGACCTACTGGATGGTTGACTCTAATGTTCTTTACTATTCTCTTTTCTTTCCTTTTTTCTTTAGTTTTGGTTGATTGCATGTATGTAATGTGATCCTACATGATGTTCTATTTGATGTTCTATCTCTCTTTGTGCATTCCTCTATTTGTACCTTCATTCTTCTATATGTTGTAAGCTTTTTTCCTTTTCATTGATCTTTTCCTTTTATTTTTGTCTTGTGTTTTCCTTTTGGGGATGACAGAAGGTGTCGAGACACCCTATGTCTCTTCCATATTGACCCAAAATATTATTCATTTCCCTTTCATTTTCATTTTTGAATTGTTTTTTCCTTTTGGAGATGACTCAAGGCATTGAGACACCCTATGTCTCTTCCATGTTGACCCAAAAGGGTTTTCTTAATTTTCTCTCTCTTTGTGTTATTCTTCTAATTCTATGTGTATCTAGGGAATGATGATAGTTCTGAGCTCTCTAATATCATTTCAACAAAGGCAAATACTAACCCCGAATCCATAGATTCCTTATGTTTTTCTAGGGCGAAACCCTCTTTTCCTTTCTCCTTTTCATTTTTGGCTACTTTAAATTAATTGCTCACAACATGGTGTTAGCAAGTCCTTTAAACTAGGGGCATATATTGGCATTATTTTGGCATGATTTCATTTGCATTTCTTTTTATGTTCCTTGTGTGATTTCATCTCTTCTTGTGATTCATCCTCTTCTTGGTGGTGTCATTGTGTTTGACTTCCTCCAAGAATGTGATATTTCCTTGTCCTCTCTTGGAAACATTAAGTACAATGTTCCCCAAGATGAGACCTTGTATTTATCCTCTTTCAGAGACGTTAAGCACAATGTACCCTAAGATTAATACCTCACACGATCTAAGAAAAATTCCCACAAAAATTCCTCTTTCTTATTGTGTTGCATCTTTGTATGTCATTAAATTCATGGAGGTATGAATTTGATATTGTTCCTCAGGGTGAGACCTAGTGAACAACTAGCTTTACTAGACCTTGTGAGCATGCATTTTTGTACCTTATTAAATTCATGGAGGTATGACTTTGATATGGTCCCTTGGATCTCACTTAGTGAAAAACTAAATTCACTAGCCCTTCTGAGAAAACATTTTTGTCCTTATCATAGTCATGGGGGTATGGCTTTGATATGGACCTCTTGGGTCTCACCTAGTGAACAACTAGCTTCACTACCCCTTGTGAGAATGTACTTTATTTGCATAGTAGACAATGTGTTCCACTTTTAAACCTTTTTTGGACAAACAACCTAGACCCAGTCCACAACACGTTGGATGACAAGTCAAAGCTTGATCTATTGCATTTTTTTTTTCCTTTTCCTTTTCGTTTTTCCTTTTTCTATCTTTGATGGTGTACATTTTCTATCTGTTTATGTCTTCATATATCATATGCATATGTGTTCCTTTGTGCCTATGTCGGTCTATCATAGGATCTTGATCCTAGAGGCTTGACCACCCTCTTGGTTATTATCATCCTATCTTACTAGAATTTTTATATTTGAACCCATCTTGATTACGTGGTTGGATACTTTAGTGTGATTTTGAAACAAGTTCACCCTCTCACTAAAGTGGGGGCTAAATGTAGTGTAGGAAAATGCATACCCTTTCATTTTCACACTTGTTTGGGCCCAAATTACTTTATTTTTATTTATTTATTTCTTAATTGGTCCTATTCTGCATCCACAAGTCTAATGAATGATATTTTTTTATGGCTAATCCTAAAAAACTCTAAAGGATAAATCATAACTTAATGATTCTAGCTAAGTTTCCCTGATTTTTGGGTCAGGACTAAGATACCACCTAGGGTGTCTTTTTCCCCATAAGGTCTTGGAAGCTTGATTTCAAGTGGACCTTAAATGGGCCCCTTTTTTGAGTTTGTGCCCCAAGTTTCATGCCTCAAGACTAAGACACCACCTTAGGCATCTTAGTCCCCCTTAGGGTATTTTTGAGATTTAATTTCAAATCTTGGTGGGATTTGGCCTCCTTTAATTAATGAATTCATGTGGTGGCTTGTTGTGGTGTATTTTTGGGATATTAAGCATGGATAAGTGTAAATACAAGGTTCATTCACTCATTTTCATCCCAAGAATTCAAGTAGTCATTCCTAAGGAAATTTTATGAGCTCAAGAGAAATTCATCAAGCATTTGGAGCCATCAACAACATTCAAGCATCATATCAAGGATATTGTTGCATCATGTTTGTTGTTGTGCTAACAATTGTGATGTAGGGTTTATGATTCAAGAAAGTGTTTCATGAAAGATCTACATCATTCAATAAGGAGTCAAGAACCACATCCATTGTTTCCATTTCAAGCATATCTACAACACCTTGTTACAAGGGTTTGGTGAGTTGTAAAATAGTATTTTGTTCATTCACCATTTCCCTCCATTTCATTCTATTTAAAGACTTGATTACCAACAATGGGTTTGACCAAGGAAAACCCCCATTCACTAACAATCAACAAGATTTTCCTCTCTTGCATGTTTGTGTTTGAATATTTAGGTCAAAGCCTTGAAGATAATTTGAAGTGAAAAGTTGCAAAGTTGCATGCCAAGTCATCATCTTCATGGAAACTCACCTATAAGAGAGATCTAAAAAATTTAGGACCTAAGACCAGAGAAGAAGGAAGTGTAGAAATCAAACCTTAGAACCACATTTGGAGATTCCAAAAATTCAGATCAAGACTAAGATGGTAGAAAGCGAATCTTATTCCTCCAAGTGGAATTTTGGATAGATTCTTTCAGATCTAGTTTTTGCTTTCGAAGATTCTACATCTACCCCAAAAAATAGCAGTGGGACTAATAAGATAGTAAGGGTTTCTTAGTCCTCCATATCATATTTTGATAGAATCTTTTCATTTCTAGAATCCTCATTACATTTACAGGCTTCTCAAGTACACATACCTTAACTTCCTGATGCATAATTTCATCATTTACATCCTTCATTTAGCTTGCATAACTAGGTTTTGTGAGTTGAATGTTAAGTTGTATTTTCCAAGATTTTTCTTGGTGGTGGACCACTCAAATCATAAAGAACCTCCTCCTAGTTCTTCCTTGTTGAGAATCGACTCACGCTTTAGGTTGATAGACAATCCAATTTGGGATCCTAGGACATATCTGAATGACAATATGAGAATAGTTGTGTTCTATGACCTAGGTTATAAAGCACCCAGTTTCCTATGGTTCACATCTATTGATTTAATTAAGCTAATTAGGTTAATAAATATCCTCTCACATTAGCATTCCATCTTCTTTAAATTAAGGAAATCAAAATATTAATTAAAACACTAAGTCCTCTTATTTAATCAAATAAACCTAAACTATTTAATTAAATGTCATATTGCATCCCATTTCCATTAAATAAATCAATAATTTAATGAATATCCTCACATTCCTCAACTTGCACAATTAAAATGTAGTTTTAATTGCAAATTACTAATTTTCCTCGCCCATCCACTTCCATAGGGAATATTCCAAGGGAATATTCTCCTATTTGGCTATAAAAATGGAATATTATTTCCTAGAAAACTTTGTAACAAACTTTCAAATTTGTTACAAAGTGTGTTTGTTTGAATCATTCTCATCCATTGATGCTTTCTTTGATCCATGTGATCTTTTATTCTTGTCCATTGATGAGAATCCTTGATCCATGTTTCACCCTTCATTCCATATTGACCATTGATTGAACAAATCAATCTCATCCATTGATTATTGATTTTCTCTCCTATATATACATCAATATTTGGAGATAAATGAATCCATTATTTTGATAGAAAAGTTATGTTGTTGAAATTCATACTCACTTGCATCCATATTGAGAACTTCTAGAATTTTAGTTTAGTATTCATCCATATTTATCTTAAGCATCTATTAATGGCTTTCATGTTAACTTAGTTTGCATCCATTTCAGCATAGTTGGCATCCATGGCTTGTGTCTTTGCATTTTATTTCTATTTAGCATATATTGCATCCATTTTATCAAGTAGCTTAGAATTTAGCATTCATCATATCATGTTAAAATAGTTTCATATCATGTTTCATTCATATATCATTGGTTTTGTTGGTTATCTTCAATAAAATCAATTGAAACAATCTCATATTATCTAAGGGGTTGGGAAAGGGTTGTCATTACACATTAATGCAACAACACTCCCCAAATAGGATAATATTCATGGTATTAGAATGGATTTCTCTTTCATTTTCATGTTAATATCATGTTAGTTTAACGTGTTCTTGTTCTTTGAAAGTTTGAATATCTTATTGCCTGATCATTGCTTAGGGAATTAAATAGGGTTTAAATTCATTTGGATCTATTGTATTTAGTTTTCACTATGACTTTGGTCACATTTTTGAGCTAGGAGGGCTATACTAACTGAATTTTATGAATTTCTCTTTAGATTCCTGTGTTCTTTTGTTTGCAGATACAGTGATGCTCTTGATGGATTCAATGAAATACTTGATATGCATCACTATATAGTGACACAATTTTGTTTAAATTCAATGATGCATATTTTAATTTCATCACCAAATATTTTATATAACAACACTAAAGTGTTTTTTATTAAAATCATGATTTTCATTATAGCGACACATGCATTTTAGTGACACAATTGATGTCACTATTTTATTGCAAAGTGATGCATGTGATTTTCACTAGAGTGACACACCTCTGATATGGAAAAGCTTTTGACAGATTCAGTGACACAGTTGATTTAAATGACATTTTTTACTAGTAAAGAAAACAAAGAGCTAATTTTCACATGTTCTCTAAATTTTCAACTTCATATGCTCTCTAATATTATACTAACAATTGTTTTTGTTTTGTGAGGCTAACTAGTTTTGTAGATTTGGGAAAAAACTAGAAAAGTATTTACCCCAAATTGTTGGGGTGATAACTTTCTACTCGTTTCTTAGATTTTGAATCTATTTGCACCATTGGAGTGGTCTCCAAGAGTTCTAATCCAGTCCCCAAAAAAAAAAAATTGGAAATTGATTTTTAGGGACCAACGAAATTTTCAACCCAAAATTCCACTTTGAAGGCCTCTGAAAACACGATTTACTAGAATATAGAAAAAACTCAAAAAAAAAAAAAATAAATTGATTTTGTGTTTGTAGTTATTGTAATATTGTTTTGACACTTTGTGGATGGTATACATCCTGATATATTACTTTGCTTCATGTTTAAGGATAACTAAATTTCCATTGGGTTTTAAAAATTACAATCTTAGGAAAACTAGCTTTCAATTGGGCTTAAAAGTTCACTTGCAAAGTCAGTTAAAATTGATCCCATACATCCTCATTTTGCAATATTGGCTTAAAATTGAAAAAAATAATCAAACACTTCCATTGATGCTTAAAATGAAGTCATTTTTCTATGTTAGATTAAAATTAACGAGTTCTTGCTTTGATTGTGTACACTTGAACTGTGTATCCACTCCCCTTATGCTTCATGTGGGGTGAAGCGAAACACTCAAGTATACATTATTTGCTTGTGTGCACTTGTAGTATGTATCCTTCCCCTTGCACTTCATGTGATCTTGGGTGAAGAGAAATACTCAAGTATACTTACATGTTTTATGCCACCCTTAAGAGAGGACTTACTATGAGACACATCCCACAATAGAAAACTCATAGGAAAGTTCTTGTAGGCACGCTTACCAATGAGATTTAAATAAAGGATGTGAAATTATGAGAAATTAGCATCAATATTGGGCATATAATATATTGCACCTAGTCCCACACCTTAAGTGGAACATGAACAATTGAAGAGCCTTAAGTGGCCAAGCAGGTGAATATACATCAAGGTGTTCTTGGTTTGTTGTCATTAAGAACCTTGTTTAAGTAGTTTCCAAATTTGTCCATCCAAAGAGTTCTTTGAAGTGGTGCATTAGAATTTATTTCCAAGAAGTTACTTTCCATGTCCGATTTTTGTTGAATTATAAAGTTTAAGAGTTCATTCTTATCATACCTCTACACTTTTCCCTAAATTGCATGTAAAATCATCTCTTCTACTATGAAGGGCATGAGGCAAGCCTACCAAAAAGAACGTACCCACTTGTGCTAGGAATGTTTTTTCTTTCGAGTCATGTTTGACACATTGTTTGGTTCCAAAAAAATTTAAATACACATCAACATGTTCATGGGTATGTGCAGGATCATCATGGAAAAAATAGGCCCTTAAGTGGCAATAAAATTCAAAATATCGGAGTTAGGCAACTTGACGTACAAATTTGAATAAGCTATCTACATTATTTTAAAAATATGTAAGAATAGAATCTATAGAAAATTGAAATTAGTTTCTAAACTACTAGGTTTATTTTTATTTTTTTAAATCTATTTGGTGAAAATTTGAAATTTCAATGTAGTAGTACTTAAATTTTAGGGAAAAAATAAAAAGTAGGTGTTTGTCTGACCAACCTAACCACAATAAAATGATAATTATTTTTTATAAAATTTTAGATATAAGTAGGGGACTCATGTCCCGATGTGATGCATATTTTTTTGTAATTATTTTCCAAGTAAATAATTAATTATGATTTTTTTATTACAAATTCTAAAAAATATAAAAACTCGTATGTCTAACCACCTTAACTTGGTCAAAACTTCATGAGATTCATTTTTTTTTTTAATCCTATAGTATGTGAAGCATAAAATGTGGCACATGTTTCGGATTGAAAAAATGTGATACCATTTGAAAGTTATAGATTTTTTTCAATCAACTTATCAATTAGGACTTTAGTCGTAATTCAAATAGAAATTGAATAATAATAATTTATTAAATTCAAAGTAAAGCATAATTTATATTGGTGGAAAGGTGATAATCTCCTTTAAAAACCCTTTTCGTTTCATTAATTTTGGATAAAGGGTATGTGTAGGATTATCATGGAAAAAATAGGCCGTTAAGTGGCAATAAAATTTAGAAAAATCAAAGTTAGGCAACTTGACGTAAAAATTTGAATAAGTTATTTATATTATTTCAAAAATATGTAAGAATAGAATTTTTAGCAAATTGAATTTAGTTTCTAAAAAACTAGGTTTTTAAAAATATAAAAAATCTATTTGGTGAAAATTTGAAATTTCAATGCAGTAGTACTTAAATTTCAGGGAAAAAATAAGAAGTAGGTGTTTGTCTGACCACCCTAATCACAATAAAATGATAATATTTTTTTATAATATTTTATATATAAGTAGAGGACTCATGTCCCGATGTGATGCATTTTTTTTGTAATTTTGTTTCCAAGTAAATAATTAATTATATTTTTTTTATTACAACTTTTAAATAATATAAACAACTCATATGTCTGACCACCTTAACTTGGTCAAAAATTCATGAAATTCAATTATTATTTTATTAATCCTATAGTATGCGAAGCATATAATGTGACACATGTTACAGATTTTAAAAATGTGATATTGTTTGAAAGTTATAGATGTTTTTCAATCAACATACCAATCAAAACTTTAGTTGTAATTCAAATAGAAAATAAATAATAATTATTTATTAAATTAAAAGTAAAGCATATTTTATGTTGGTGGGAAGTTGAAAATCTTCTTTCAAAACCCTTTTCATTTCTTCAATTTTGGGTAAAAAAATGTAATCTGCCACATGGGCCATCATATCACTTACATATCACCACTTTTTGGCCCATCATGATCTTGCACATACCCTAAATAAAAATTCATCAGCCACATGGGCCATCATAGCACTAAGATATCACCACTTTTTGGCCCATCATAATCCTACACATACCCTTATCAAATTAGAAACCCTTTGGATCAAGTATGGATATATTTTGAAAAATCCAAATATTGATGCTTGTCCTAAGGATTTTATCCTTAGAGGCTTCTAAATATTTAGGCTTATATCTAAATCCACACTTTCCAAGGTTAACATAGGGAACTATGGCCTTAGATTCATGATTTTCACATAATGGAATTTTTAAAATAGATATTTTAGTTTGAACTTTAAGTAAGGCTTTCTTGATGTGGTAATGAAACAATCCCACTTAAGCATTGAAGATTAAATCAAATGAAAACCCCACATGTATGTGTAGACATGCAAAATTAACAATCACACATCTAATATTCCTCAGTGTTCATCTTTTAATTAAATAAATCAATTTTATTTAATTAAAGCATAAATCAATCCTAAAATCCCCCTTTAATTAAATAAATCAATCTTATTTAATTAACTTCTAGAGTTCTTCATTTAATTAAATAAATCATATTTATTTAATTGAAATCACTAACATCATCCTCTTTTAAATAAATTAAATCTTTATTTAACGAAATCTAAAATCATTTTCTTCTCAAATCCCAAAATCTAAATCAAATGTTATGTCAACTAATCATCATCATATTGAATCAAATCCTAATTAATGCTAACTCTAATTTATGTCCCATCCTCTAACTTTTTCCACTTGCACAAATAAATCAATTTAAGTAATTTATTAAATCTCCATTTTCTCTCAACAAAGAATAAAAAGTGTAATATTCCTCCATTTCAAATATCCATCCAAATGAGATATGTCCTTCCATCAAGGCATTTATTTCATCTTTCAAGTCTTTTTTCCTTGAGTCAAGTGGCCATAACTCCATTTGACTCTCCCTTCACCTTGTCATTTCACTAATTTCTAATTTCAACTAATTGTATTTATGGGTACATTCATCAAAAATTGCACATCCTTGGCCCATTCACATGATGACAAGTGGCATGAATCTATTGGTTTAGGATTAGTCCCACATTCCTCCACTTTTCCTCTTCTTCTCTCAATCTCATCTATAAATTCAATGATTTTCTTCTCATTTTTCATCTACAATTTGAACATTCTTACTATAGGTATTTGAGTTCATCTTGCATCTCTTTGTCTATCATCATCTTAATGCTTAGAAAGGATTAGGAAATGGCTCCTTTACATATCAAGGGTGCACCAATCGATTATGGAATAGGTATCCACCATGATTTTTATGCTTTCAATTAGTTTAGTTTGTTATTTTGTTTATGAAGCATGATGGATTATTTCATATCAGCACTATTATGTTTTCTATAGTTTTAACTAGCCATGCTAATGAGTGTTGGAGTTTAGGTTGTTTGCAGATTTGTGGTGCTTACATATGGTGCTAGAAGGAGGGCCTGAAGACTTTTTTAATCACAATTTTTTACATTAATCCATCTGAATATAAGTTTTTTAGTTTTGACAATCATATTGATTCATGCTTTAGATGGGGCTATAGAGTCTTTTCTTTTGTAAACTCTATGTTTCTTGTGATATATCCACATATGTAGAAATTATTTCATTAATGGTAGATTTTAAATTTGAAGGTTCATATAGAGGTTTGATATGCCATTCAAAATTTGAAGTATTGATATGTTACATTCCTGTAACAGATTTATTTGTTGGATGCCATATTCTTATTTTTCATTGAATATGGCTGATTTTAAACATCCCCAATGATAGAATCAATGTTGCATTTTTATTTTTATTAACCCGTGAGTGTGTGATTTACATTGTATCCATGAAATCCACATTGAGATGTGACATTGAAAGAACCCCCTCACATTCCTAGCCCTTCCAGTGTCCCCACCTATTCCTCGCCACCCTCTGAAAAGAACTCCAATTATTCTGCTATTCATTCTACTTTTACCACACTAAATCACCATCACCAATTTCATCCGCAAACATGGTACCACAACCATTTTTTTTTGTCTTTGTGAATTAAGCCTCATATACATGGCTTGCAAGATTCAAAATCACTTTGTTGCCTTAGTGGATTATTTTAGATTCCAATTCTAAGATTCAACTCCTCCGTGATTACCATTTTCTCATTTTTCAAGCTTATTTGAAAGGGGAAGTTGTTGATGAATTATTACCTCTAGGTTTCTCCACAAGTTCTCACCCATTTTGTTGGTCATTTACAAGTCTCAAAGTCTTGGAAATTGAAATTCTCCCCTCATACATGGCTCTATTGGTTTAAATTTGTTTTTTCAATTCAACTATCATATCATTCTCTTCCTTGTATATAGCTTAAATCTTGAGATGTCGAGTAAATAAATAATTCAGAGCTTTCCCCACTAGTAATTCAAAAAAGTATGATGGGAACTAGGAAGACAACATGATGTCGTTTATTTACATACTAGGGGGAACATTGATCCTTTGTTTCCATCATAGCCATGGCCATCCCTTTACTCAATTCATTGGAAGCATATATAATGAATGATGTGTATCATGAGATTAATATGGAGGCAGATTTGGTTACCAACGTCGCTATTGATAGCCAAGAGGAAGTTATAGTTGACATGGTGGTTGATGAGTGACCTCCATTGATAATACTTCTTGATGATTTTATAGGAAAGGTGATCATCAATTCTACAAGGAAAAGTGCTCATTAATTATTATGGTTTATATGAATTTATTTCACATATGTAGGGATTTGTGTTCGGTGTACTTTTCTTTGATTATCTATCCTATCTCATCCCTGCCAAGTCAAGTTTGTTGAGATCATGCAAAGTCAGATTCATGTCAATTTAAGTTCTCAGATGCTAATGAATGGCATTGAATAAACTCTACTTCTACCCATGATAATGTACATGCCTTGAATAAGCTCACCAATTAATTATAGTAGAGGTCGTAAGGGGACACAACTTTGCATTTACACCAGAATTCAAATAGGAATACATCACATGTAATCCTCTTGTAAAAATTTAGTTTATTTAGACTTTGAAGCTGGTAAGGTCTGAAACATGACTCTTTACCATAAACATCTGGAAGGATGTAAGCCACGGATTTTAAATAGTAGCAATGAGATTTTCGCTTGAGTAGTTTCAATAAATACACCCACTTTTGAAAGGTCAACTCACGAGGGATATATAAGGGAAAATTATTATGGAGTTAGGTAACACACAAACATAATCTAAAAGGCAACACATGGATGGGTTTGGCAAGAACAAGAATCGCTCATAATTTAAGATCGATAGTGGATTTCGATGTTATAGTTGTGTAAATAGCAGTAATTTGGATATAAAGCTTCCATTCGAAATTATATTCATGATTAATTGGTCTTTATGCAATTATCATACCAAAAATATACATAGTACTATTGATGTCCCTACAGATTCACTTGAGCCATCAATGCATGTTCTATTTTTAAGTTTATAAGTTTGAGGGGTCACATTCTCTTAAAACCATCAATCAAGCTTCATTTTGGATTGACATACACTTACAATTTTTGATTTGGAATCTTGTAGGAAAATGAATTTTTTATGACCATTGAATGCATAAGAAACTCTTACATGATAATGCATTTATTATAATCGTTGAATGCATTCATTTTGTTTGGAACTTATCATTAATTTCTCGAAATAAATCTCATTTCTAAGATGTTACATTTATAATGTTTTATAGGTGGGATCGGGAGACAACAATAGTTTTTTCTCTCAAATTGGAATCAAAGAACACAACTAGATTGGATTTGAAGAATTAAGCATTAAATTTGAAATTGATAAAGAATTTTTGAATGCTTAGGGATTCCATTCTATGCTTTATTTTTCTGTTTTAGATCAACTCACATCTTTTGGGGATCTAAAAAGAACATTTCAATTTTTCGCTACAAAGGGCTTAAAAAGAACTTTAGAGAAACTTACTAGATTTGGTTTAAGGTAAAACAATTGAACAAGGCAAATTTCATATTTCATTTTTGGTTCTCTAAAAAGAACTCAATTTTTCCTTTTGAAATTAAAATAAACATGTGATTTTGTGTCTTGTAATATTTTTTGCAAAGTAATTTCATTTAAAAAGGCATATGCACTTCTCTCGCGCTTCATAGCGATCTTGAGAATCAAAAGTATTTTTGGTGACACTAAGTTACATAAAATATTGCCTCCACATTTAAATTTGGGTACCTAAAATTTGAACAAAATATGCAAGTGTGAAGAAAAGACATTGTGTGTGCTCCCGCCTAAATGCATTAGGCAGTCAAACTAGAAATGCACTCCTTCACTATTATCCACCTTTAGAGAGCCAACCTTGGTCAAAAAAAGTACTCACCCCAAGGGAACGACTCAAATTATTAATGAGCTAAATGCCAAGCTATTCGCAACCGGTATACAAATTCAAATGGTGAGGAAAGTTCATCATTACAAGAGCTCCTACAAACAAGAAGGTGATACTCTTTATATGGGTTTATCTTACCTCTCGTGTGGCCTTCTGAATGGGTACCCTAATTATGAACCAGTTTTTGTAGAGGCCAAAATCCTAATCTATTTTTTGGTGCAAAAGGTCATGTCATTTGAAGCCACCCCACATATACATGTGATTATGTTGTAGAGATGAAAATTATGCCATGGGAGATTCATGGGTACTGATGCTTGGCTGACCTGAGAAGTGAGTGCACTATAAGGGGGAGCCTATGTGGTTAAGCATCTAATCATCCACACTGAATATGCACAACAGGACTTATCCAAGTGGGATCCCAACAAATATTGTCTCTTCATCCTAGGATTGTACATGTTCTTGGAATTGAAAACACATTGCTTTGATCGAAAATAATTGAAACCAAAAATTCACAAGATCTTCAAAATTTCAAACCCTTTAGGGAAGCAAATACCTTTGATGAATTCAAGTGCTCTTGTTTGCCCTAGGGATTTCATTCTTAGAGGCATTTAAGTACTTTGATTTTATCATCATTTGTTTTCACTAAAGTCAACAATAGGAAACTTTTGCCTTAATTTCCTCAATATTCCACATAATGGACTTTGTCGAATGAGAATAAATTAGGACATTAGACATCTAGTTTGAAACTTTAATCAAATAATTGTTTGTGGTAAAAAAAAATCATTAAGAAAAGTAAAGAACAATTGAACCCCACACATGTGTTCTTTCAAATGATTTACTACAAAATCGAAATTCGGAAACCAAAGTTCAAAATTCTTAGTCCAAAATCTCATGAGGAGCGTCTCGAAAGACTTCTTGAAGTTAGAGAAATATTGGTTTACAAATTCTACAAGAAAGCTTCAAGAAATAACCCTAACTTGTATTAGTTTTATTATCAACAAAATCCAACTCTTTTTCAAAGGTTTGATTTTCTAACATAGGAAGTATCAAGTGTGTTCTTCAAAACTGAGGTCTTGTAAGAGGGAGTTTTATCTAGGTCAAGTCTAGGATCAAAATCAATCACTCTCATTCATCCCTCAACCATCAAAATCAAAGATCGTCTCACCAATAAACTCTTGAAAACTTTGAAAAAATCATCATGCTAAACTTCTAGGAAATATCAAAATCATCTCATTTGACTTAACACACTTAGTCAAATTATCCTTGTGAGAAAATTTACCTCTTTGTAAAATCAAACATCTTGGGGTCTAGGAGTTCATTATCGAAAAATACTTTGTTTGACTTAACACACTTAGTCACATTATCCTCATGTATGAGTTCTCTCTAGGACAACACACCCTCCTAGAGTTTACAAGTTCATTATCCAAATGAATCGAAATACCAATCAAATCCAGTCCAAGAGTTTAGCATCTCCCTCAAGGTTCCTCAAGAGTGT
This sequence comes from Sequoiadendron giganteum, assembly GCA_007115665.2. Classification (NCBI taxonomy): domain Eukaryota; kingdom Viridiplantae; phylum Streptophyta; class Pinopsida; order Cupressales; family Cupressaceae; genus Sequoiadendron; species Sequoiadendron giganteum. Next base: position 280,375,446 of record CM021103.1, read on the forward strand.
CATCCTCTATATCATTCATCTTTCATTTATCTCATCCTCCTCATCACTTTGATCCTTAATTTATCCTAGTTCTTCTCTTTTTGTACCTAAAGTTAGATCAATTGATCTCTATTTTATGGTGAAAACAAGATCACAACACAAGAATAATATGGAGGAAAAAAAAGAAACATCCACTTCGAGTGATCTAAGTCAAACTGAAATAGAATTCAATCCTACGATATCCATTGACCTCCCAATTAATCCTCCTCCAATATCCCAAAATCTTCAAGAAGAGGGTCAAGTGGAGGACATCGCTGACTTAGGGATGAAACAAGCTGAAATCCTAGAGATGGTGTGAAATCTCAAAAAATATCGAATTTTCAGTGCTATGATGAGGTTATATCCATCCCAATACACATTGGAGTTAGCAAAAGAAGGGGCTAAACTCGCTTCTGACTTTGACGTAAGCACTATTATGGAAAGACCTCTTGGGATCATGGCCTCAATTTCATCCACACTTCCACTTCAAAAGGTCACTCGAGACATCCCACAAATAATAACATCCTTTGCTTCAACCCCACCAATTGTTAACAGGGGAAGCACAATGCTTCAAGAACTCCAAAAACATCCCCTTCTAAGCAATCGAGAGTTGAATGTAAACACCACATCGAATCAATCCATTCCAATAAATCCATTACACCCATATGTCCCTCTCACATTTCATAATCATAACAACTCATCCTCCTTTCATGCAACACTAGCTTGTCCTCTTGACACACAAACCTCTCTCCCTACCTCACAAGGAGAAGGTGACTTGTTTGGAGTAGGGGGAATCTTTGATCCCTCATCATCACTATTATGCCTTGCATAACCACCCCATCTTTTGCCTTGGTCAAAATGGGACCCCCTTTTTGTTTTTGTCCTTGTTTGTTTCTCAAACAAAGTTTGGAGTTTTTCTTTTCGAACACTTTGTTTTTCTTTTGATTGTTCTATCGGAACCGGAACTGGAACTAAATCAGGTTTTGAAAAGATTTCATTTCAATCCTTATCTCGATGGTCTTTTGGTGGTCTTTTAGTTATTATATTTGTTGGAGCCGGAACCAGAGTGGAAGTTAAGTCTAAAGTTATTCATGGTTTTGAAATAAAGGTTCATTCTACCTTCGCCTCTGCCTTTTGGTTTGTTTATTTAGACTTAGGTTTTATGTTGGGTTTTCTAGTTTTGGTCTCCATGTTTTTATTTTCCTTTTTGTTTCTCTTTCTTCTTTTTTGGTGGAACCATTCTCGGAACAAGAACCAAATGTGAAACTTAAACAAATTTCTAAATCAATTCCGATTCCATTTCCACTCCCGCCATTTTGGGTTGTTTGATTTTATTGAAGTCTCACAGTGGTAATGTGCCAGTTTTCTCTATAGTTCCAACTCCGATTTGCCACATTTATGGCTTTAATTATAGGAGCCATGCACATATGAAGCTATAGTTTTAACCTTAATTAGGGATTAACTAGAATTTATCATCATTGTTTAAAAGATCAAGAGTGAATTAGAGTTGCATTGGAGCATTTGGGAATGTGATTCAATCAAAAGGGAGATAATTATGTGCAGAATCACTTCAGAGGGCTAACCTACTTTTTTGTGTTTGAGGTAGGGTTTTTTTTCTTCTTTTTCATTTTGTTTCACTGGTCATTTTTGTTTGGTCATTGGTTGCTCGCGATTTTGTGACTCTCGGTTTTCTTGTGAGCTTTGTTGTTCATTTTTCTTCTCTTTTGCTCTATTTTCTTGTTTTCATTTTGGATTTTCTGGTGTTTAGTTTCTTGTTTGTTTGTTTTTGTTACTGTCATTTTCACGTTTTAATCTTGACTGTATCATGATGCCCTAGTTTTTAAATGGCATGAATTAGTTACTATTTTTACATTGGTAGGGTTTGATAAATTACGGTTTTACTTAAGAATAATGTTACGCATTGATCTAATTAGTTTGAATGGGGTTAAATTCGTGCCCTAATTGTTTGAATTCGAGGGTTTGTGAATTATAGTTTTGGCACATTTTTGTTTCAAATATGATGCCCTAATTATTATGGTTTCCTCTCTGTCATATGGGTATGTTCCCGTATAAGTTTTTTTTAAGCCCTTTTCATTTTTATGTAACCTAAGTCCTTAGATCATGATGTTATTTATCATCCTATTGAAATCACTTATGATGTCGTGATTATTTTTGAGCGAAACTGGAACCACAATTGATTTTGATCTTTAACCATGTTTTGTAATAAGTATCGATTCCATTTCCATCCTGTCTCTGACTCTGCTTATAATAAGAACCAGGATTTCAAAATATTGGTAGCTCTGTCAAAATTGGAACCAGAACCAAATATGAAATTAAAAATTCTTCATAGGATCAAATCAGTTTTCATTCCAATTCTGAGTCCGGTTACCATCCCAACTCTGACTCTAGTCCGGCTTTATTATTATTACAAGCTCAATGCCAATTCTAGTTTCGATCTTGATAGTATTTTTAAAAGAGACTGTTTAAGATGTTTTATGCCTGGTTCCTCCTCCAGTCTATATAGAAAGATAGGATCTCTAAGTCATATTTGGTTATATTCAATATAGATCTAATTTGTGGTTTTGTTGCAGGAAGTTAAAGGATTTCAAGAGTATCAGGATAAGCTTCTCAGAGGAGTTAGCCTGCAGAAACTTCGAAGGCATCAACTAAGCCTAATAAGGTTAAACCAGAGAAACTCCCTTACACCTTGAGGTATAACCATAGGGGTCCTATTGTCACTATTAGCAAAGTGGAATTTGATTGGGCTGATGTAACCGACACAAATCTAGGTCCATTCAATTATGAGGATTTGTACTCAGAGACATTTACTGATGACATAATAGGGAGAACTTAAAGGATAGTTGAGTCTAGTTTGGTTCATATCATTGTGTTTCCTCTATCAATTCAATGCCCTAAATTGATAATGACAATAGCTAGAGCTTACAATCTGGCCATTAGACAATGTGTAGATTCACAAGATAATGTGATCATAGACTTAACTCCTCAAATGTACTTCAACTTATGTTTAGTGTACCTGATCCAAAGAATCTTGCATAGATGAATGAGGCAAAGGCCTTGGAGATATATAGCTATCACAAGGAGACCAATAAGGCTCACTTAAACAAAAAGTGGTTAAGAATGGAGAAGAAGTCCTTAGCAAAGCTCTCAGATCAGCCAAAAAGGGCATAATTCTACAAGGAGGTATCAGATATTATAATGATGTTGTCTAGAGTCTTTGGAAAAAGGGATGCCTTTGATTTTAAGGAATGGATGTTTCCATTCATTCAGACAATCTTTGATGGTAGGCAACAGTTCAATTGGCCTATGATTGTCTAAAATAGCATACATGATCAGCTCACCAGAGTAAGGGAAACTAAGAGATTCTTCATGACCACTTATGTTTTCTATGCAGCAGTAGGGGGAGGCATCTTTCCAAGATTAAACAAAGTAGGAGTACTAGGAGAAGCTGATGGGAAAAACAAAGTTTGGCACCATTATAACCAGCTGCCCCACAAGATTTTTGAGTTACACTTTAGAAGAGTTAATGATGCATTTTTGTATGTGGCTATTAACCAACTTAATGGAGATGCAGGGTATAGACTAAGCCAAGAGGCCATGGCATTCATTATAGAATGGGGGTGTTGGTATATCTAGTACCCCAAATTTACTTATTTTAGGCTAGTTGGGTTTGAGGGTCATCCTCACTTGCTCCCCAGGTGCTACAAAACTAGAGTGGTCTTGATGGAGTTTGTTTACCAAGCTTTGGGGGCCAATGCTAGATTTGGAATAAAAATACACCAGGTTGTCACAAGTTCCCCATGCAATTGCATGAGTACAACTACCCACACCTTGTGGGAGCTAAGGTGGTTTGTAGTGAGTTGATACATTTGAAGTTGGGCTTATATACTGCCCGAAATCACTTTGATCCAAAGAAAAAGATGAATGCTTTTATTGCTTCAGCCTTTGATAGAAATTTAAACCTGTTGGAGGACTTCTAGAGTGATATCCAAGATGAATATGACCTCAGGAAGAGAAATTATGAAAGGTTGTTTGTCCCACTTTTGGTGAAATTTGGGGTGAAGGTTGATATTCTTGATACATTAATAGATGATGGGACAGTGTTGGATCCTTCATATGAGTCATTGAATATAGGTACTAAGAGTTTGGATTTGGTAGATTGGGATGCTGAGGAGACAATTGACATCAAGAAAATAGGAAGACCAGTCTTGGATAGGAGTATCCATTGGGTTATGCTCAGAGCTAAAACTCCTGGGGGTTCAACTTCTAAAAAGGAGAAAGGGTATAAGAGAATCAAAAAGAAAATTCCTCCCAAGGAACCATTGGAATTCTTCCCTCCTGATGTTGAAGAATTTGAGGTTGAAGGCCCGACCCAATATTTGTCTAGAATACATGAGGAGGATGCCCCAATAGGACCTGTGGCTTCAACACCACTAATGGGTGATTCATTTGCTCAAGTCCTTCCTACAGAGCAAGAAGATTGAGAAATTCCTAAGGGGAATCTCCATGATATAGCTGAAACCTTGAAGGGAAAGGATGTAGAAATGGAGGTCGATGATATTGAAACAGATTCTGATGAGACTTTATTAGAAAAAGATGCACAAGAGGAGATACCTCCAGAGAGAACTGAGCATGTGTTAACAAAGGAAGACTAGTGGGCATTGTTTGAAGAAGTAAATAAGGCTTCAGATGCGAAGGCACATGCAAATGCTATAGAAAAACAAAAGGAAATAGATGCTAGGGCACAAGTTGATGCATTACTTCAACAACAACAATTGGAGGCTAAGCAAAGAGCCGATGAAGTAATAAAGTAGTAGAAGAAAAAGGAGCATGAGCTCAAGACAAAGGAAGAAAATGACAAGTTGAAGATGGTGAAGAAGATCCATGAGCTAGAAGAGGAAAAGGCTAAACAAAGGAGAGAAAGAGAAGCCCTGCAAAAGGAGAAAGATGCTGAGGAACTAGCCAAACAACAACAAAAGGAAAAGGAGCCCTCAAATAGACTCAAGGTTTTGGAAGAAGAAAGATCGGAAAAGGAACAAGAGAATAAGAGGATGCAAGAGCAGAAGGACAAGGAAAAAGCTAAAAATATTGCACAAGAAAATGTAGAAGGAGAACAACAAAATATACAAGAGGTTGATTCTCAACCTAGGGTTAATATACTACAACCATCATCCTCTACAACTTATGCCTCCTCTTCTACTGTAATGGCCACTACTCGAAGTGATCCTACCTTGTTGAAGCTTGATCTTCAGAAGAGACCAATAATGCCCTCACAACCTCTTAATTGGGATGACATGATGAAAGAAATTGAAAAGGAGAGACCCAAGAAGAAGGCTAGGATTCTACATTCCACGAGGCTAACTGAGGGAGGAGAAATTATTGCAGAATGTGCAATATTAGTAGTGGATAAGGATGTGGGAGATATGAAGGTTACTAATTATCAATTAGGCACTATCAATTTAGGAAGGCCTACGATAAATCAGCATATGAACCTAATTGATGTTGTAGCATCATCCACTAAGTCAAGATTGATGAAGGAAAAGAAGAGAAAGGATGAGCTCAAAGCTCAATTGGATTAGCTATAAACCTTTTTGAAGCATATTTCTACTCCTAGATGACAACTTTCTGCCTTAGAGATACTAGTGTTGCTCAGCAAAAGAGAGGTGGATGATTTGGTACAAGTAAAGAGTAAGGCTGAGATGATGGATAGGTGGACAGATAAGCTTAATCAGGAGGTAGGCGAGGTAATGGTAAGTAGTTTTGAGATTCACAAGATGGCATTAGAGCTAATAGAAGAGATGAAGCACCATCCTAAAACATTGGAACAACAAGAGGAAGAATATAGAGGATATGTTCAGAAAATAAAGGACATCAATAAATTTCCAAAGTCTACTTTGCTTGAGTAGTCAATCCTTGAAGAGGATAACACAGACTTCTTGGAAAAGGCCTCCAGCATAATCTAGTTGAGATCTGATTTCATATATAAGCATAGGAATGAGGTTCAGGATGCTAGTAAGGATTTAAATGAACAACTTGATGAACTAGAAGCTATTGTAGCTATTCTAGTTAATGTTAATATACCTGTTAAAGAGGGCCTACCTCTGAGTCAATTAAAGGAGAAATGGGATAATAGATTCCAGGAAGTTATGTGAAAAGAGGATGATGGAGAGGATCTACTATTGGATATATTGATGGATGTCAGGGAAGGAGTGAAGGCTGTGAGAAAGGAGTTGAATAAGTTGAAAGAAATGAAGGAGTTTTCTTCTGTAGAACTGAAGAGAATTCAATTTGAGGATAACTAGATTGATGGGCCAGATGTGGATATTCTTCAATAGGTCTTCTCCAGTTATGATGAATACATTCTAGAGAAAAATATGCAAGGATGAGTGGTAGTCTTTTGGGTGCATGACTTCTTTCTCCTTTTCTTTTATTCTCTCTTGTAATTAACATTGGAACTAGAGATCAATTGGTCTGAGTTTCCAAGAAAGATTTAGTTCCTAAAATTGTGGATCTCAATTTTGATTGAGAGGATTTTATACTTTGTACATCTATATATACTTTTTGGGTACCCTATTGTAAGGGTCAGCTAATGAGAATAAGATTAGCCACTTGATAGTAGGAGATAGGAATTTTATAGCTTTGCAAAGATATTTTGTTATTATTAGTTATAGTTGAATACAAATATGAGTTTTTACACAGTATTATGTTGGAATTGAGTTTTTTGGATGAGGTTAATGAGTCATAATCTAACTGTATTCCAGTGAGTTTGTTGAAGCATAAGTGTTTCTTATTTGATGAGAATCAATAGAAGAAACCAGATTTAAAAATCATTTCATTAAATTATCTATGGGTTAAATTGTTGAATGTCTATTGATCTATGATTTTAGCAATTAATGAGAGTTTCTTCTTTTTGAATCTTTAAAGTATTATGGTGTGTGATTGTGATCGTTAAAATAAGCACCATAGATGCATGCAATAGTATGGATTTTTTTGTAAATTGCATCATGTTATGGTTTTCTTGATCTATTGGAGGAACATTCATTGTTGAAAATATATGTTTGGATATTAGATAATTTTTATTCATGTTTCACTGATGTATGCCTTGATCTATCTTTTTCTTTTTATTTAAACCCCCCCTTTTTTGTTAAGTACAAGTTGATGAATCTGTCATTGCTTGCATTCCTTATTACTAGAAAAGGCCCCTTGAATATTATAGTTGCATGGACCAATTGAGTGATAATAGAAAATTGAGAACCAACTACCAAGACCTTGGGAGTTAGGCTACTATATGTTGTCTTTCTTTTTTAGGAGAAATAGAGTAGAGATATTATGTTTAACATTGTTTGTGTCATTTTCACCATTAAAAGATCTAGTGCTAGAAGGAGGGCTGAAGGAACAAGATGGCTTGCATTGTGTTATTCTCACCAAAGAAATACGGGAGGATTCTCATATCCTCTAATGACCTTGAACTATTAGAAGAAATCCAAACCCCGGTTAGACCTCGACCCCATGCTCATAGAATTTTGATTCCATTGTTTCCACCACCGCTTACTCCACCTGGATTTCAACCAAATCCACGTACACCACCACCAGTCCAAACTACATCACCACCACTAGCTTAACCAGTGTCACCACCATTTCAACCTATATCACCACCACTTGCTCAACCAATCCTACCCATGGCTTACTTTGTGAATAACCCCTCTCGGCTAGGGACTATTCCAGGGGGAATCCATGATCTACCAAAGAATCCAAAATTTTTTTGTCCCAAGTACATGCATGGGGAATCAAGAATTGTTGAGGAGCATATACAAGCATTCAAAGATGCTTGTACCATTGCTCAAGTGGCTCATGAAGACGTGGTATGTAGATTGTTTCCTTCTTGTTTAGGAAACATACCATATAATTGGTACTTAAATCTGCCTCGGGGATCTATTATGGGCTAGACAGATTTAGAAAATACATTCATTAATCAATTTTGGGTCTACGTAGACCCTACCATCTTGTATCACCAGTTTGCCACCATAAGAAAAGAACATCATGAGACATTGCCTCTATTCAACACTAGATTCCAAAGGATGTTTTGTAGTCTACAAGATCCTTACTTAGTGGCTTAGAATATTGCCATACAGGCATATTTAAGAATTGTTGATCCCTTGATTGGTCTATTCTTGTAGAGAAATTATCAGCCCAACAAAATTGACTCTTTGTCTAAAGTGTATCATTTAGCCATGAAATTGCAACAACAGATAAGTCTACAATCAGGAGGTTTAGGAGCAGCTCTTCCTCCCATGGGTTATCAAATGCCTAACCCACCATTGTACAACACTATCCCAGGGATGTTTTACTCCCAATACAAACCTGCGTCTGAGTTGCAAGCCCCACCTACCATGCCCTTTTTCAGAAATGGCATGCAAGATTCTTCCCAACAACCTCAAAATCAACAACAGGTGGGAGGATCAACACATGTTCATTCCCCATCTATAGTGCAAAATGTGCAAAATGAACAAACTATTCAACTGACTAGTGAGGTAGAAACTCTCAAAAAGACTCTATCTCAAATTTCTAATGACATGGCACAACTTAGGCATAACCCTCCCCACAACCAAAACAAGAATTATTAGAACCAGGGAGGTTACAACAACCAGGGGAATTACTCCAATCAAAACATGAATCAGAACACCGATCGAAACTTCCAGAATCAGAACTCCTCTAATCAAAATTACCAAAATCAGAACAAAGGATATAACCAGAGGTCCAACAATAATAATAGGTAGTGGAATACTAGACCTAACAATGGGGGAGTTTCCCATAAGTATCAATCAGGTGAGGATAGATCACATATTGCTAATGTGTTTGACCTTAATTTCATGACTAATTGGTGTAGGCTACATGATATTGCAGCACATTCTGAGGTTAATTGACCAGAAATGGAGAAAATGGTAAAGATTACACAAGTTAATTCCCATCTTCTAGCAAGAAATTCCAATCAGGATAATGGGCCAATAAGTACTGCTATGACATATGAGACTATTGAAGAGAAATACCAATTTCCCATGTAGGGAGATAATGAGCCAGAGGAGGATGTGTATGATGCCCAAGCCTTCTAGTCCAAAGGTGGTCACTTCCTGATAAATCAGAATAAGGGCCCATTTACTACATCTGCACCCCCAAACAACATGGTCCCACCTAACCAAAATGCAGATAATAACCCACCACCACCAAAGGGACCTTCTGACCCTTAGAATAGAGGTAATCCACCTCTTTTTCCTAAATATCAAGTGAGGAATGATTCAAAATTTGATTTTGTTGCAGAACTGTAGAGACATAAGACATCATTATCATTCTTTGACATTATGAAGTGATGCCTAACTCAACATGAAGTGGTATTGAATGCCCTAGAGGAGGAAGACCGCTTAAAGGGAAAAGGTAAAGTGACTCCAGTGAAGGAGACAAATGCAACCATCTATAAAGGTAAAACTAGTACCCCACCTTTTCTTTTAAGTTTAAGGATTTTTGGAAAGAATTTGCATAACTATTTGTTGGACTCTGGAGCATCGAGTAATGTTATACCCTTTTCAATATGTAAGAAGTTAGGATTAAATCATATCCCTACCAATAAGAAAGTGATCCAGTTAGACAAAACTGAGGTCAATGTTGTAGGAGAATTAAAGAACATGCATGTATAGGTTGGATCAGATAGAAGGATCCAAACCTACATAGATATCCAAGTGGTTGACATCCCTAGAGACATATGGTATGCTCCTAGGTCGGGAGCTAATGAAAAGTATTGGGGGGTAATTTTCCTTGGATTTATCTCACATGTGGTTACCCTAGAAGGGGGTAGCAACGCGAATAAGGATTGAGAGTGAACAAAGGCTCAAGCATATGATTACAGAATATGATGCTTCAAATGAAGTAGCATATTTTAAGACCGAGATAGGAGTTTACAAGAAAGACGAAGTCCTCACCTTCTCTATACTAAATCTTGAGGATACATTGCCCCTAGAACATAGTTATCCAATGATCAGCATCAACCAGTAAGTTATAATAAGGAAATTGCAACAAGATAGGCTAGTATTAGGAGGAGAAACTAATTTGAGTAGTTTGTTGCTTCCTAATTGGTGTAGAATTCATTATCACAATCATTCAAAGTTAACGTGCCTACCATGCCTATATATCTTAAATTATATAGGCCGGCCTCAACAAATGAGTTAGGAAAAATCCCAAACACCCATCAATGAGTTTTCTTGTACAGTTAAGGATGGTACCATTCTCACTAGGACTAGCCTTCCTCAAGAAGAAGATTCCTCACAGTTTGATCAGGCTCAGGTTCTATGCTCAAACATTCAAGAAGGGATTGAGGTATCGCAGTTCTTTTCCAATACACCTTCCCTAGATACTCTACCAATGCCTAAGGCATTAATGAAAAATGAATTTGATTGTAATCTGATCCAAGAAGTTGTCCAAGAGGTAATTCTTGACCAAGTTGTGAATATAGAAAACTCTTCAAGTGAGCCTTGCCCCAAGTCAATTTTTGATGACCAAAAAAAATACGAGCCACCACATATCCCAAGTAAGTCATCCCCTATCATCCCTAAAAAGAAAGAACTCCCAGTGAAAGACCAATTGTGGAGTCTTAAATTTGATGGCTCCAAATCCAAGGTAGGAAGTGGAGTAGGGATTGAACTAACCAACCCGAAAGGGAAAACTTACTTTGTGTCTTACAGGTTGCAGTCTGGTTGCACAAACAAAGTGGCTGAGTATGAAGCACTTGCTTATGGACTTATGTTTTCTCGTAAAAAGAAGGTCACTTCTCTCATGGTCATGGGGGATTCTGAAGTGATCGTAAAATAGGTATGTAGCCAGTATACATTTCATAACAAAAGATTGGTTGTGCATAGAAACAAAGTTTGGAACTTAATTGAAGACTTTGATGCTTTCAGGATTACTCTGATCCCTAGAGAAGATAATCAAATTTTAGATGCCCTTGCCATTGCTGCTAGCACATTGGAACCCATGCAAGATTCTAATCTAAAGATATTTTCAATTGAATTAATTTCAATCCCAACTATCCCTGATAATGTCCAAAATTTTTAGGTATTCGATGACGATCAACATATATTGGCCTTTTTGGCAAGTTCAGAGGTCTTCAAAGGATAGATAATAGATGAATTAGAAAGAGATTAGGGAGATTGGGATCCAGAGAATGGAGGTGTAGAAGGGATATTGGAGATAGAAAGCAATGGTAGTCCAAAAGGGATGGTGGCTTTGGAGAAAATATTTGATTCTGACCCTCGAGCTCGACAAAGGGTGCCCATAAAGAGTGAAGGAGAGAAATATGAATCTATCAATCTGACCCACTCAGGCCCTGAAAGAAATGTTCTTATAGAGAAAACCTATCCTACATAAATTAAATAGAAAATAATCACATTTTTAGAGCAAAACATTGCAGCCATTACTTCGAGGTATGATGACTTAAAGACCTTTGACACTTCAGTGATCATTCATACTATACCTCTTAAACTAGAAGACAAGCCCTTTTGTCAAAAATAACTCTCACTCAATGCTTTAATTGAGCCCCTGATCTAGAAGGAGGTACAAAAGCTCTTATCTACAAGGATAATCTTTCCTATTAGACATTCTACATGGGTGGAAAATTTAGTTCCTGTACAAAAGAAAAATGGTGAAATCAGATTATGTGTTGATTTCAGGAATCTAAATAAAGCCTCTAAGAAAGATAATTATCCACTGCCTTCTCTTGATGAAGTGATACAAAAGGTTAATGGGTCTCAGATGATTTCATTCTTAGATGGCTATTCTAGGTACAATCAGGTCCTTGTCAGTCATGAGGACAAAATGAAGACAACTTTCACCACCAAATGGGGCACATTTTCCTATCAGAGGATGTCATTTGGTCTTATCAACACTGGAGCAACCTTTGAATGGGAAATAGATGTAGCCTTCAAAGATTTGATAGGAAAGTGTACAATTATTTATGTGGATGATTTAACCATCTTCTCCAAGAATCGAGAAGACCATGCTGCAGATCTAGAAAAGGTTCTCAAGAAATGTATAAAGTATGGTGTCTCCCTCAATCCAAAAAAGTGTGTGTTTGGAGTATCTGAAGGGAAACTCTTAGGTCACATGATATCAAAAGAAGGGATATCCATACACCCTGATCAAGTGGAGGCTATCTTGAAATTGATGAGACTAGGCAACAAGAAAGAAATGAGATCCTTCTTCGAAAGGATTAATTTTGTTAGAAAATTTATAATAGGGTTTGCAGAAATTGTCAAACCCCTCAATGAAATGATGAAGAAAGAAGCAAAACCAGAATGGAGCAATGAGGCTAAATTTGCTTTCTCATAGATCAAATAGTCAATATCTGAGGCACCTATGTTGAGTATCCCAGATTATCTAAGGCCTTTTTATATCTATTCTTTTTCATTTGACCATTCATGTGCAGTTGTGTTAACACAACGAAGAGGTGAGGGAGAGGAAAGACCTATTGCCTTCATGAGATCTCCTTTTAAGAATGCAGAAGTTAGATACCCACCCCTGGAGAAACAAGCCTTTGCATTGGTTCGAGCAGTAAAAAATTTTAGGCACTACATTCTATGAAGTCAAGTAATGGCCATAGTTACTGATCCAACTGTGAAGTCTCTTCTAATGCAAAGTGAATTGGGAGAGTGAAGAGGAAACTAGATGGCTATTCTTCAAGAATTTGACTTAGAGATTGATCCGATGAAACTCGTCTGAGGGCAGGGTCTATCAAAAGCAATGGTAGATGTGGATAAGAATATCACTTGTTAGCAGTACAATATCCAATCATTTATGAAGGATCCCTGGTACATGGACATGATCTTCTTCCTCCTCAATAACAGATGTCCAAAAGGAATGAATTCTATTTAGAGAAGAGCTTTGTGGATGAAGAGTGCTTACTACATGCTTAAAGGGGGATGTATCTACAAAAATAACTTTCAAGGGATTTACCTACGCTTTTTGGATCAGCAAGAGGCTAAACATGCTATTTTTGAGTTTCATGGAAGGCATGGAATAGGACATGGGTCTGCGAATGCTTTGGCTCATTAGATTCTGTGATCATACTATTATTGGCCTTATGTATTTCAGGATGCACACCAACATGTCATAATGTGTCATGTATGTCAAACCTCTGCACCTACGGAAAGAAATCTGGTGATTCCTTTGCAACCAGTGTATGAGGTAAGGTCGTTTGCTCAGTGGGCCTTGGATTTTGTAGGTGTTATTAATCCTAATTCTTTAGTAGGTCATAAGTTCATCTTGATTGCAACTGACTACTATACATGTTGGACTGAGGCCCAACCCTGCAAAACTAGCACCACAGAGGTGGTTATCAAATTTTTTACTAAGAACATCACCACCAGGTTTGGAGTTCCATTTTCTCTGGTATGTGATAATGGCCCTGCTTTTTCTTCAACTAAATTCATTCAATGGGCTTATGAACATAAAATTATTTTGAAGTATTCATCCAATTACTACCGTCAGGGAAATGGAGTGGCTAAGTCCGCTAATAAAAACCTATTGGAAGTAATAAGAAAGTTGTTAGAAAACAATCCTAGGGACTGGCACACCTAGTTGAGATTTTCCCTATGGGCAGATCGAAACTAAATCAAAGGAGCTCTAGGAAATTTTCCTTTTATGTTAGTCTATGGCCAAGACCTAGTCTTTTGGATCCATTTACAAATACCTATTTTTAAGTTTATGCAGGAATTTTATTCCAAGGATGATAGGATCGAGGTTAGATTACTTAATTTTCTTAACATGGAGGAAAATTCATTGTTGAAAATATATGTCTAGATATTAGATAATTTTTATTCATGTTTCACTAATGTATGCCTTGATCTATCTTTTTCATTTTATTTAAACCCCCCCTTTTTCATTAAGTACAGATTGATGAATTCATCATTGCTTGCATTCCTTATTACCAGCAAAGGCCCCTTGAATATTACATTTGCATGGACCAATTGAGTGACACTAGATAGTTGAGAACAAACTACCAGGACCTTGGGAGTTAGGATACTATATGTTGTCTTTCTTTTTTAGGAGAAATAGAGTATAGATATTATGTTTAATGTTGTTTGTGTCATTTTCACCATCAACAATCACTTCAAGGGATTTCACTACCCGTCTTTCTACCATTTGCACCCCTACCAATTACATCCACATAATCACTTGGGTTGGGTCTTCCCCCCTTACCTGCCATCAAGCAACCAAACCAAAGCATCATAACAAAACCTCCTATTTTTCCATCGATATCACAACAATAGATGTTAACCATCCAAGCAAAATCAATAATCAACACATCCATCATTCCTCAAATCTCTCAAAGAATGGTCTCCCAAGGACCAAGCATCTCAATCACACCATCCACAACTCAAACCCTGATCATCAACATGAGTGTTCCACTCATCACAATGGTCCACACCCTTCCCAATCCACTGCCACCACCACCAAAACACAACATGGAAAATTCATTCACCAACGCATTGCAAGTTGCTCGACAAGCCACCCAACAGAAGGTGCTCCAAAACCAACAAGCTACCTAGCTAGTTGTACAACAAGCACAAGCGCAACTAGCAATGCAACAAGCACAACAAGCCACCCAAACTGCACAAGCACCTCAAGCCGCCCAAGTTGCACAAAAAGCTCAAGATGCCCAAGTAACTCAAGCCACACAAGCTGCTCAAATAGCACAAGCTCAAGCACAAGAACAATACAATGCACAATTGCAAGTAGCCCACCAAGAAGCATATAAAAAATCCTTGCAAGATTATCAAATACAACAATAAGTGAATCAACGACAATCCCAACAACAAGCTCAGATGGCACAACAACAACACGATCATCAACAAGCATTGTTGGCATAGCAACAACATGACCAACAACAAGAATTTTTGGCTCAGCAACAAGCACATGCATTACTTGCTTAGTAAAGCTTGCAACAAACTCCCACCAACATCCCACCCATCAATCCAACACCTCAAAATGTGTTCATGCCACCTCCTAATCCGCAAGATGACATGACAACACAAATCAGATTGCTCTCACAATAGGTGCTTGATCTTCAATTATGAAAAATAACAAGGACACCCAACAATTTGTGTCCCTATCCTTTTGATAGGAGCTTGGAAATGGTAGCATTCTTGAAGGGATTTGAAATACCCAAATTTGACAAATATCATGGGATCAGAAACCCTGAAGATCACATCAAGGAATTCTAGGTACATTGTATGGAAGTCACATACAACAACACATATCTAATGTGCTCATTTCCTTGAAGCTTGGCTGGTCCCTCCTTGGAGTGGTTCCCTCATCTCTCTACTGGCATCAGAACATTCCAAGAAATCAAAGATGCCTTCCTCCAGAATTATGCATTCAACATTACTGTGGATGTTAGTCTAGAGGAATTATCGGAACTCAAACAATGTAAGGGGGAATAATTTGCCTCCTTCATGCAATGATGGAGATCCAAGGCCAATCAAATAAAATGGGCCATTCCAAAGGAACAACAAATATGCACTATCATTGCTAATTTAGACAAGACCTTGGTATTTTATTAAAAATGCAATGGATCACCACATATGACCAATTGATCCCCAAGGCGGACAACATTGAAAGGGCCCTTATTACACAAGGGGAAATGCCTACCTATCCTAAACATCAAGATAATTTCCCATCTACCAGTTACAATGAGAAACCTCGCACATGGGCAAAGAACAGGAATTTCACCAACGATGGAGTGGTCAATGCCAAGGTCATCATTAGTGGTCGAAAGGAAAATAATCAAACACATCATCAACCATAGAAAAACCATCACAATAAAATGCAAGCGAATGTGGTAAACCAACAACAACCCCTTAATATTTTCAATAAATTGAACAATCAAGAGGGGCCACATCCGTGAAACAAATGCTTCCAAGTGGAAATTCACATCCTTTGGGGAGTTAGTTGAATCCATCATGAAAAATTTGGTCAATGAGAACCTCATCAAGATCCCCACATTTTATAATTACCAAGAACCCCAGGTGAAGCCACCTTGGTACAATTAAAATATCCTTTGTGATTATCATAAGCTCAAAGGGCATACGACTGCCAACTGCATGGAACTAAAAAAAATCATCCAAGATCTCATTGATGATAAAATCATAAATGTTGAGCAACTGGGTGGCAATCAAGATCAGAAAAATATACATGAATTCAATGCCCAACCACAATCAAGGAAAGTATAAAGGTAAGAAAAATTCTAGCAAAGTGAACCATGTATACGAAGGAGTTGTCACATGCCTTGAAAAATTGGTCACTGTTGTTAGCATTAAGGGAGCCAACACTAATTGTGGAGTCAGCACACGCGGTAGCAAAGTCACTATTGTAAGGGCATCACATCCATCTAAGACCTCCACCTCAAAATTCATCCCTATTGGTTACAACATCCTTGACTAGTTAAAGGGAACCCTTGCTCAGATCTCCATTATGGAGTTATTGATGATTTTAGCCACCCGAAGGGAAATACTTGAGGAAGCATTGACTTCATCCATTGTCTCTACCAGCCTTGATATGGAGAAGTTCCAAGCTATTATCAGTAACATTACCATTCTAAATCTCCTCACTTTTTTGAATCAGCACTTTCCCGCCTAGCCATCTCACAACCGTGTGTTACACCTTGAAGTCTTGGTTCACTAAAGTAAGGTCAAAAGGGTCTTGGGGGATAGAGGTGCATGAATCAAAAATTTTTCACTAAAGTTCATAAAGAATCTGGGAATATCTGAAGATTCCATTGAGAAAGATAAAGGCATTACAATCAGAGCATATGATGACTAAGAAAGAGTGTATCAAGGCACTATCAAACTCCCAATCCAAGTAGGGCCAGCTACTATGGAAACCACATGTCAGGCCCTCAACCTAGATTTTCCCTAGAATATCCTCTTGGGACACCCATGGATCCATGGGATGAAGGCGGTCACCTCAACATTCCACCAATGCGTCAAATTTTCATACCAAAATGAAGAGGTCACAATTGTTGGTGATCCTAAACCATTCACCTATTGCAATAATTTGGAAGCCAAGTTCTATTAAGTTCCCCAAGTCTTGAAGAACGATGAGGGCCCCTCAACTTCATATATTGACCCATCCAACATTGCCTCCACTTTTGGGACAAATACTATTAGAATCCAAGATCACCTCCATGCAAATGGATACCTGTCACATGCAAAAGACATGCAAAACCAACAAGATGTTCTGCAAACCTCAAAGTGTAAAATGCATTATCAGAATCTCAGTTATTACAAAGAGATCAATCCTTATGAAGGAGATCAAGAAACCCTAAAAGAAACCCTAGTGTGCACACTTAATAATTAATCAATTATTAATATGCCTAAGTTTAGCTTAGGCAACTAGAGGAATAAGTGACTTAATTAATTAACCAGTATGATGTAATTAATTAAGCATAATAAATTATTACTCTAACACCCCCCCTTAAGATGAACTTAGGAAGAAGCTAAAACACTAGAATAAGATGCATGCAAACAAAGATGGGTCCCGGCAACTAGGCCTGATCAGGTACCCATTTACAAATGCAAGAAAGAGGTAGAGGAGGAAAACCCAGTGGGACAAAACCCCCCTACAATGATATGACATGCTGCAAAGAAGCACTGGAAGAACACTGTAGAGTAACACTGGAACCGCAATCTGGCAAGCAAGGAAAGATACTTTTGTCTACAAGAAACCATATCAGAATCATAATGATGCAATAGTAGACCCGATGCCATGGAACACTCGAAAACTACAAACAGAAACAACACTGGAATCTATGAAGCAGCAGTCGATTATTAAATGATGTATCACTGAAAATGAAGTGCAAAGATGCAAGATGCACTCTCCCAACTGCCAAAATATCCAGGTAATCTCCAAAACACCCATCGGGCCAAATATGGAATAATGAAAAACCTAGGACAGATATAGAAAAAAGTGCATGGACAGCAACATAGAGCTCCTCAATACTTTTCCAACGCCACAAAGATAGCAAAAATCGGAGATTGTGGCAAAGAGTTATGAGCTCGAAAGCATAAAAAGTACATCTAACTTCAAACAGCAATAAATACAGTAAAACAAGAAAATACTGAAAAATAAACTGCACCAAGTGAAAGTGCTTGGAACCAGCTTTCTGGCGATATCTCGTTTTGCCCGATTTCGATACCATATGCCCAAGTTATGCCAAAAACAAAAAAACTGCTCTTTTAGGGCAAACTAGGATTAGGAGGGGCAAGGAGGGACCATATGGACGATGATGTCATGCTGATGTCAGCAATTCACAGGCATAAATTTGACAGCCTGCAGGCCGTCGCCGCAAAAAATCACTCCCTGCAGAAAAATTTTTAGGCCGTTGGTCACCATATGACCGCAGGCTAAGCCGAGGGGGCTGGAGTGGGATGGGGGGCCGGGCGCGAGCACCTGGTCATCCATATGACCTCGGCTGAGCAGGGGAGGGCCTGTGGGGGCTGACTAGGACTGGCGGCCGGATGGGGGAGCCACCGGTGGCTAGCAGCGCGCGGGTGGTGCGGCGGTGGCTGCCCGGTGGAGCGGTGGCGGCAGGACCATTTTAACTGGCCGCGCAAAACCTCATGCGCCAAATTGAATTTTTTTTCACGATTTTTGAAAAAATTGCCTTGTGAAGCGTGCTGCGGAGGCCATACGGCTTCCCTGGCAAAAAATTTTTTCCTCAGAAACCAACTGCTCGAAAATGGACGATTTGACAAGCGTTTCTAGGGTTTTGGGGCGCTGTGAACGCGATGGCGACGTCCGTTTGAGCCCATAGTGTGCCAAAAGATTGGCTACCCCCAGATCTTGCAGAAAAGATGCCTGTGGAAACCCTTGGACTTGAAACTCACTGAGAAACCATATCTTCAGATCATGAATAGGTAGCTGCAGGTCTGGAGCTCTGATACCATGTTAGAATCCAAGATCACCTGCATGCAAATGGATACCTGTCACATGCAAAAGACATGCAAAACCAACAAGATGTTCTGCAAACCTCAAAGTGTAAAATACATTATCAGAATCTCAGTTATTACAAAGAGATCAATCCTTATGAAGGAGATCAAGAAACCCTAAAAGAAACCCTAGTGTGCACACTTAATAATTAATCAATTATTAATGTGCCTAAGTTTAGCTTAAGCAACTAGAGGAATAAGTGACTTAATTAATTAACTAGTATGATGTAATTAATTAAACATAATAAATTATTACTCTAACAAATACAGCTTCCATCCTTGACATATCTGACATCAACCTCATGATCCAAGATAATGGGTGTGGGGAATATAGAATGAAGAAGAATGATTTTTTCATAGGAGAGTTACCTCAATCTCCTAGGTCACATGGGTGACCCCAACCAGCTGAAACATCCTCACAAACTTTCAGGGCATACCCTTCTAGATTTCGTTGTTGGGGGGATCTAAGTCAAGAAATCATGGATGAAAGAGACATTTCAAGCTCACTATAACAAGATGAAAGGCTCATGTATAATATTCCCATGGATCAACAAAGAAAGGGGCTAAAAATGATGCTTGGTATGGGCTACAATAGAAATGAAAGCCTTGGAATGAACAATAATGGCAGACTAGAACCCATCATTGTTGAGAGATGAATGAAAAATCTTGGCCTTGGATGTACCCCTCCAAGTATAACCATACATGGTTGAGGTCCCCGAGTTAATGCAGTCAAGACTCCCCCTCAGCTATTGATAGCCACCCTATGACTAACCATGTCCACAAGTCTACCCTTAGATAATTTCACCTTTGACATAACTGATGTGTGTAGTAGCAGTGATGACCAAGATACCATAACTGGCCTACCCATGCTTTTCAAAGACTCCTCCTTACTCATTATTAGCACCCTATCTTTTGAGTCAGATCACCAAACTCACAAAATAAACCTGGTCTACCCCCAACTCATTGACTACGACCAACAAGGACCACCAATTCTAGATACATTCAAAAATGATGAGGCACTCTTGAAATTCATGGGACTAAGGGATACAATACCATATGGAGATCATAAGGCTAGATTTGACCTTACACTAGACACTCACACCTATTATGGGGAGATGATTCAATCCTTCAGTCACAAAAGTGAGAAATTGAGAATAATCTCAAGGTCGTTGAGTGAAAACCACACTGTGGCACTCTCTAACCATAAAATAGTAAAATTAAAGGATACATCCAATGGTGAAAACATCTCTAAGGTGATGGAGGATGAAGGATTCAATCTTCGCCTCATTTCACTTCATCAAGAAAAATCAGCAGTCTTAGCAAAACAATAGAATTTTGTCAACCTGGGAACAAAGGAGCTACCGTACATAACCTTCTACGCTGAATCAATTCTCATAGAAGAATAAGAACTCTTAGCTGCATTCCTGAAAGAAAGAAAAATAAACTTCGCATGCTTATGTTGATATGCTTGGGCTTGACCCAAAGGTGGTTGTTCATCACTTGGAAATATATCTTGAGGAAAACCTATCAGACAAAAACTTAGAAAGTTGCATCCCCAAATAGCCTTGCTAGTCAAAATGGAATTGTAGAAACTCTTGGATGTAGGGTTCATATGCTCGATTGATTATCCAAAATGGGTGTCAAACTTGGTACCTATATCGAAACCAACTGGGGACATTCACACTTGTACCAATTTTAGAGATTTAAACAAAGCGTGTCCTAAGGAAGACTTTCCACTACCCAACATCGACATGATAGTGAATATGACAACTAGACACAAGATGCTATCACTAATGGATGAGTTTTCTAGATATAATCAGATCATGATAGCAAAGGAAGACCAGCACAAGACAATTTTCACATGTTTGTGGGGGACCTACTATTGGAACATGATGCCATTTGGGTTAAATAATGTAGGGGAAACTTATCAAAGAGCCATGACACTGATCTTTAATTACATGATTCATAAGATGGTGGAACACTACATAGATGACATATTGTCTAAATCTAGAAAATTGTGGGACCACATATCAGCCTTGAGCTCCATTTTTGATAGGTTGGAAAAGTATATGGTTTGCCTCAATCCAAAGAAATGCATCTTTGGAGTACAATCAGGAAATCTCCTAGGATATATAGTGTTAATGAGAGGAATCGAGGTGGATCCTACAAAATTCAAGATGATCCTCAATATGGAAGCACCCAAGATACTAAAGTAGCTAAGAGGTCTACAAGGTAGGCTCTAATCCATCTATAGATCCATAGCACAATTAGTAGATAAACAGATCCCCTATGAGTCTCATCTACTCCACAAGGGGGTAGCATACAGATGGGAAAAAAAATTTGACTAGGTTTTTAACAAAATCAAAGAATACTTACTCACGCCACAAGTTTTTATGCTGCCAATCCCAAGAAAACCACTGATCCTATACATTTCATCAACAAAGGCAGCTCTCGGTGCTCTATTATCCCAACATGATAGAAACAGAAGGGGAAGATCAATATACTATATCAATAAGACCATGGTGGGACATGAGCTAAACTATACTCCTATTGAAAAAAAAATTGGTTGTGGTATTTGCAGCTCAAAAATTCAGACACTACATGCAGGATCATCAGATCAAGATAAATGCGAAGATAGATCCTCTCAAGTACCTACTTTCTAAAGCCACACTCACGGGATGAACAACCAAGTGGGTCATGATATTGATAGAACACGAAATTGAATATGTGGAGCACAAGGCCATCAAGGGATAGTTGATTGCAGATCAACTAGCAAAGGCACCTATATATGCAGAAAACCCACTTATCTCAGAATTCCCTGACGAAAAAATTTTTAGCCTAAGTGTAACAGACCATTGGAAGATGTATTTTGATGGATCTTACACGCAACATGAGTCAGGAGCAAGAACTATTTTTATAACTCCCCAAGGAGACTACATACCCAAATTTTACAAGCTATCATTCCCATGCACTAATAACATAGCAGAGTATGAGGTTCTCATGATAGGCTTAAGGATTGTAGTACAATGGAAGATCATGGTTCTAAAGGTATATGGGGACTCTCATCTCATAATCAATGAGGTAAAAAATGAATATCAGACAAAGGATGATAAGATAACTCCATAAAAGAAGTTGGTCGAGAGCCTCAAAGAGTCATTCATTGATATCACATTTGAATAGCTACCTAGATCAAACAATAGAGCAGCAGACACAATGGCTACAATTGGATCACTCTTGGAAATACCACACAACATCCCAAAGCAAGAGTTCCTTGTAGAGAAACTTCTCATACTAGAATTTGAGGTACTAGAGTCTGAATTCATGTGTGAACTCGTTGGTTCTGATGATCCCTAGTATCATGACATCTACATCTACTAAATAGGCATCCTCCCTACTAACATAACCTTGCACCTTAAACAAGACTTCATGAAGAATTCAACCTTCTTTTTCATCCTAGGAGAAACCCTTTATCATAGGAGCATTGGAGGAACCCTGTTGCGTGGCCTAAACATTGAGGAAGACATGTCTACTTTAACTGAGGTACATAATGGCATTTGTGGATCGCACTCGAGTGGTATGAATTTGGCTAAGAAGTTGCTGAGGACTAGATACTACTGGCCCACAATGGAGAGGGACACACATGACTTTGTCAAAAGATTTTTGGAGTGTCAATAGCATGGGGACCTCATCCATGCACCAACTCAGGAGCTTCATCCCATTGTTACACCTTGGCCCTTTTCATAGTGGGGCTCAATATCATCAGAAAAATCACTCCCACCTCATCCAATGGCCACAAATTCATCATCACCACCATGGATTACTTTACAAAGGTGTTCGAAGCCATTCCCATAACATACATTATGAGAAAGCAGATATCCAAGTTCATCCTGAACTACCTCATTTACCAGTATGGCGTTCCTCAAGCCATTATCTCAGATAATGGGACACCTTTCAAGAATCAGGACGTTCATGACTTATGTGAAAAATTCAAAATCCAACAATGCTTTTCCACTCCATACTATCCCTAAGGCAATGGCCAAGCAAAAGCCACCAATAAAACCATCTTGAAAATTCTTAAGAAAATAGTCAATGACGTCGGTCATGACTGTCATCTAGAACTAGATCCCGCCTTATTAGCCTATTGCACCAGAATTTTCACACCAATAGGTGCACCCCATTCTCCCTAGTCTACATATCATAAGCCATCCTCCCCATTGGGATCGAGCTCCCATCATTGAGAATATCATTGCAAAATCTCATCACAGATGAAGAATATTGGGTCTCATGATTGAATAAGCTAGAGTTACTCAATGAATGACGTATGGATTCCCTAAACCATATACAAGTGTATCAAAACCTACTTAAGAAGAGTTATAACAAGAATATCAGGAGGCGGACCTTCCAAGTCAGTGAACTTGTGCTAAAGGAGAACCAAAAGAACATACCAAACCCAAAAAGAAAAGGAAAATTTTAGCTCAACTGGTTGGGACCTTTCATCATCCTAATGAGATACAAGTCAGGGGCATACTAGTTATCAACACTAGAAGGTGAACCTATGTAGGAGCCCATGAACAACTCCCATCTCAAAAATTCTTATGCCTAAAATATTTAAAGGTATAGAACCAAAAAATACAAAAAGTCAGAAAATGCCCCAAAAAGTGGTCACCTTGATGAAAACCTGGTAAACAGGCATCTTGGTGATAACAAAAAAATACCAAAATCCCAAAAAATCAAAAAAAGGATTAAAAACAGTAAAGAAAAAAATCGTCCTCTAGTGAAAACCACTTCGGTGGTGCTTTGGACAAGCACCTTGGTGAAACCTTGGAAAATAGGTGCCAAGTGTAAATAAATCACTCTCCATCCACCAGGATCTTCACAACTTTCTCTACACACTCACTTATCCATTACATCCTATCATTCATCCATCATTAATCTCCCATCCATCCATCCACGTCTATATCATAGCTTGATCTTGTGTTTGTATCATGTTCCACCATAGTACTACTTGGCATATTCTTAAGGCCAGTCTATCCTGCCTGTATTGAAGTAGTCTATCACATCACACTCGGGGCATGTTCTTGTACCTACATTAGATCAGATTCATGTATATTCTTGTGATCTTCCTTAAAATAAAATATCCAAAAATATCCAAATCATTCAAAAATCCATCAATCCAAAAACATTCAAAAAATCCATCAAAAAAATTGAAAAACATAAGAAAAAAAAATCCAAAAAACATCCAAATCATTCAAAATCTAGAAACATGTCAAAAGTCTAAAAAACCAAAAATAGAGTCATCCATCCAAACTACGTCATCTCTGAGCTTGAACGTAAGAAAGGTTGATCTATGATCATCCCCTGAGACATTTTAGTGTTAGGTTTTCAAAGGTAGATATCTAAAAGCTAAATATAGATTTTATCAAATAAACCAGAAATAAAACACACGGAATTTAACGTGGTTCACCCAATGTGGGCTACATCCACCAAACCACAACCATCCAATGATTTCATTAACCAGTGTAAAAGCCTATTACAATATCGTGAATAATCGCATTTTCTTGTTCTACTATAACTCTATTACAAACCACTTATAACCAGCTTTTTAGAAGTTTCCGGATTAGGGTTATACAAAGTTGGGGTTTTCCCCTTTTCGGTGATTTCTCCCTTTTTCGGTAATACCGCGAAAAAGTAGGATACATGAATAGTTTATAGTATACAATGATCAGTCACCACATACCAACAATCTCCCACTTGGATATTGATCAGGATCCACACCAAAACAATCTCCCACTTGGAGACTGAACCTAGACGACACCGCTGCACTTAAAGCTCCCACTGGAAATAAGCACCTTGGACCCTGCTACTTTGTTATACTTTAACTCAACCTTGAAGGCCAACCAAAGCTGAAGAGGAGCTTAGCTTCTCCCTTATTACCTCCTTAGTAAAAATATCCGCTGGATTTACATCTGTATGTATCTTTCCCAGCTTTACCTGTCCATCCTCCATCACTGACCAAATGAAATGATACCTCAACTATATGTGTTTGGTTTTAGAGTGCAAGGCAGAATTCTTTGCAAGATGTATAGCACTTTGTCTATTTATGAACAAGTATTTTTTATCCTATTGTTTTCCCAACTCTTCCATGAAAAGTTGCATCCATATTGTCTCCTTTGCTACCTCTATGGCAGCCACATACTCTGCCTTTGTGGTGGATAAAGAAACCACCTTTTGCAATCGAGAAATCCAACTTATTGTTGTTCCACCAACAGTAAATACATAACTTGTGGTACTTCACCTGGTATCAATATCCCCTGCCAAATCTGAGTCAACATAGCCTTTTAAATTTGTATTAGATCACTCAAAACATAAATATTTATCCGATGTACCTCTCAAATACCTAAGGATCCATTTCATGGCATTCCAATGCTCAATTCCTGGATTACTCATATACTTGCTAACAACTCCTACAACATGTGCAATATCTGGCCTCGTGCATACCATGGCATACATTAAACTACCTACAGCTAAAGTATATAGTACCTTAGAAATTTTTTCTTCATCCTCTTGTGTCTTTGGACACATATCCTTAGTCAATTTTACATGACTGGGCAAAGGTGTGCTGACAACTTTTGCATTCTCCATATGAAATCTCTGCAACACCTTTTTAACATAATCAACCTAAGATAAAAACAATTTCCCACTTTTCCTATCTCTTGTAATCTTCATACCAAGGATTTGTTTTGCTGCCCCCAAATACTTCATAGCAAATGAATTTGATAACTGTTGTTTTAACTCCTTTATGTGATCCATGTTAGACCCCGCTACAAGCATATCATCAACATATAAACATAAAAAATGTAGCTATCTTTACCTAGCATCTTAAAATAAACACAATGGTCTGAATTACACCTATTGTAACCTTGCTCAACCATAAAACTATCAAATTTAAGATACCATTGTCGAGGTGCTTGCTTCAAGCCATATAAGCTTTTCTTCAATCTGCACACTAGTTTCTCCTTACCTTTGACCTCAAATCCTTGTGGCTGTTCCATATGAATTTCCTCTTCCAAATCACCATGGAGAAAGGTAGTTTCAACATCAAGCTGTTCTAAATGCAAATCCTCAACAACCACAATACTTAACACAATATGAATAGAGGTCATTTTAACAAGTGGAGAAAATATTTCATCAAAATCAACACCCTTTTTCTGTGCAAATCCCTTTACAACTAATCTGGATTTAAATATTTTCTTACCTCCATCCTCCTCTTTCATCCTATAAACCCATTTGTTTGCTAAAGTCTTTTTACCTACAGGCAACTTGCATAATTCCCAAGTCTGATTTTTCAGCAAGGAGTCCATTTCTTCTTCCATTCCATGTTCGCACTGAACCTTGGTATCCACCTGCATAGCTTCATGATAACATTCTAGTTCACTAGCATCAGTCAATAAAATAGAGTACAAAGAGGGAGAAAATATTTCTGGAGGTCTACTTAACCTTGAAGATCATCTAACATTCACTCGAGTTTGTGGTATTTCTTGTTGCTATTGTTGCGAAGCATGAGGATCCACTAGAACTTCATTGTTTGGAATATCATCCAGCACTGCATAATCACTTTCTTTCTTCTCATGCTGCTACAACTGATCTTTGTACAACAGTTTCTCATTGAATATGACATCCTTGCTTCTCACAATTTTCTTATTTTCAAAATCCCAAAGCCTATAACTAAATTCATGAATGCCATATCCAACAAATATACATTTCCTTTATTTTGCATCAAGCTTGGTTCTATTTTCAGAATCTACATGTGCAAATGCTTCACAACCAAAGGTTTTCATAAAAGAATAACTCACCTTTTTACCTATCCATGCTTCCAATGGAATACCACAACTCAAAGGATTAGATGGACATTTATCAATTAAATAAGCAACAGTGTTTACAGCCTCTGCCCACATGTTTAAAGGCAACCCAACATGCAATCTCATAGTTCGTGCACACTCCATTATTGTTCTATTCATATAATCAGCCACTCCATTTGCTTGTGGAGTCCTTGGAACCATTTTCTGCCTACGAATACCATTAGAGGAATAATAATCTTCAAACTCTTTGCTGCAATACTCACCACCATTATCAGATCTAAGACATTTCAACTTTTTACCTATCTCATTCTCAACCAAGCTTCTCCATTTTTTAAAAGTTTCAAATACATCAGATTTCTGCTTAATGAAATAAATACATACCTTCCTAGTTACATCATCAATGAATGTGACATAATAATGAGAGCCACCGAGAGAAGATACCTAAGCTAGTCCCCATACATCCATATGCACAAGCTCTAATTTCTCATCTTTCTTTTGTTTCCCATCCTTGAGAAAACTAACTCTTTTTTTTTGTTCCATAAACACAACTTTCACAGAAATCCATATTAACACATTTTAGACCTAGTAAAACATTCTTTGCATGAAGTACTTTTATACCTTTTGCACTCATATGCCCA